>MU696878.1:60585-112185 GCA_026770625.1 Nicotiana glauca | reverse complement strand
AGCGACCGTGCTAGAACCACGGAACTCGGGAATGCCTAACACCTTCTCCCGGGTTAACAGAATTCCTTATCCGGATTTCTGGTTCGCGGACCGTTAAATAGAGTCAAACCTTTTCTCGATTCGGGATTCAACCGGTGACTTGGGACACCATAAATCTCCCAAGTGGCGACTCTGAATTAAACAAATAAATCCCGTTTTGATTGTCCTTTAGTTGGAAAAACTCCCTTCTACCACGCCCTTCGCGGGGTGCGGTAGCGCCAAAAGGAGGTGTGACATCCTGATCTTCTATTTTCACTAAAACCGCCATTGAAAGCCCCTCCTATCTTGTCCTTCTTACGTAATTCACTAGCTGCACGCTCTTCACATCCCTTTTTTTCAATATTTCTAGCAAGGTCGACTACATCAGAGTAGGATAAAGTCTTCATCTGTATGGCTACTACAGTGTATAGACGATCAACCAATCCATCAACAAACTTCTGAATTCGAGCTTCTTCGGTAGGCACTAAGTGAGGAGCATATATAGACAACTTATAAAACTTAGTGTTATATGTTGATACATCCATATCTAGAGTCTGAACCAATCTCTCAATGTCTCTAGCATGTTGTTGCATCAGACTGTCTGGAAGAAAATGATTCTTGAACAACTTAGTGAACTCGTCCCATGTCAGTGGTGGTGCTCCTGCCGGCCTTCATAGCAATCCAGTTTCATACCATGTGTTGGCCATATCCTCTAGTTTGTATGCTGCGAGCTCCACGGCTCTCTCACTAGAACATCCTAGAGCACGTAATGCCTTAAGTGTCCCATCCAAGAAACTTTGAGGATCTGCTGAATTATCGGAACCTGTGAATTTTGGTGATTTCAATTTCAGGAACTCGTGTAGGGATACTTCCTTATTCCAGAAAATCTGAGTCTGTGCAGGTACTTGTGTCTATGAAGTAGCCTGAGGAGCTGAACATCCACCCTGAGTAGGCAACAATGCCTCTAACACATTCATTAACCTTGCCACTGCATCTGCAGGTAAGGCAACAGTAGGTACAACAGTCGGCACTGGTGGTGGAGCGTTATGAACTCCCTGCTCTTGCACTTGATCTGGCATAACAGGTTGGGTTTGACCCATGTTCCCAACTTGAGGTTGAGGAGCAGTCTATCTTCTAGTTTGATGAACCCCAACTTGACTGCCACCCTAGGTAGTACCACGTCCAACACCACATCTAGCGGATGAGGCTTTGTGTTTCCTATCCATTTGCGAAAGAAATATTCCAAAGTAAATATCAAGTTATCTCAACGCACGATCAAAGAATGAAAGAAGGGAAAACATTCCTAAATGTTCAGTAGCCTCGAGATCATAAGTATGGGTGCCTACATACCCCTGAAAAAGACTCTACTAAACATTGCTCCATGACTCGGGACTTAAAGCCTAAGCTCTGATACCAACTTTGTCACGACCCAATTTAGGATCGTGACCGGTGCTTAGGAGCAAGTGCTCCCAAGTAAGCCTCATCGATAATTTTACAGAAAAATGGGCAGAGCTTTCCCTGTTTTTGGATCATCCCAAAAATTTCCTGTCTCAAATCAGCGACCAAACAACCTAATAGCAATTCAATTGGCAATTGACAACTTACTAATTAGCCAAAATAAGTCTCCACCATTACCAATAAAGACACTAACAACCATAAAGACTAATCTACCTCCAACTTTCATAATAAAGGACGATACTCAACATAAGACTATAATAACAAAAGAATACTCATGACACTAAATTATTTAGCATGGAGTGACTCTAAGAGTTCAATGAAACGACCATAACAATTGATAAAAATCTCCGCCCACGCGAACAAGTGCGAGGCTCACCAAGAATTCTCAACCTGTGCGCTCTAATTAACAAAATCCTCACATGCGTCAACTGCTGTCTCTGTAAAAAAAAAATTAGCGGGGAATGAGTCGCTAGCTCAGTGAGTAATAACACTTAACCATAACCGTTTTTATTTGGAGACAAGTAAAAAAATATGCTAGTATATCAAACAGAAAACAACATAAAAATGCCCTTTCAGAAACAATAAATAATTTTCACTCTCATCACGCTTTTCTTGTAATATAATGTAATTAACAATTTAGTAATAAGCTCGATAACCACCATATAATATCAATATTCAAATTTTGGGAGGTTTCAATGAACGGATCATGTAATCGGTATAACTGTGGACTTCTTTTCAAGAAGTCAAATGTAACGGTAGTCCCTACTCGAGGGAAATCGGTAACAGTATGCTAGTTCTACCTTGCCACTAGCGAGGGCTATAACGGTAATCGGTAATTACAAGGTTCACCAGGTCTAACGAACTCGCCGTTAGCTACGTGATCCTTCAAAGTCTAGTCCCATTTATACATGTCTCTGTAATCCGTATATACTCGTAGAAAATATTTTAAAACAATATAAGGAATTTTGGTTCTTATCAAATCATATAATTTATTTTCGATAATAGTAAATCCAAGTAACGGTACAACAGATCTAGTGGCAACGAAAATATGTAAAACCACAATATTCATCTCAAATAACTATTTTGGTACCATATCTAGTAAAAGACTTGTCCCACATGCAACTCAAAATAATCGGTAACATATTCATATTAAAAATCATGTGTAAATCATGCAAGTTATGAAAACACAAATTGCAGTAAGATTACTACTCACAGTACTCGTGCCGAAATACCAAATGCTTCACCTCAAGCAACTCGTACAAATTCCTCCAATCAATCTATAATTACACAATATCGATCTCATGTCAATTTTATTATTTAGTCTAATTCATAGCTATTTTAGAATAACCAACCCTCAAGGTTTCATGTTTGACTCTTAATTTGCCCAGAATAATTCTTATTGGTATTTAATTTCTTAAACCTTGTGAAACCCTTCAAATATATGAACTGAGATAAAAATAATTACCAGAAGAAAAGAACCCAGATGAGAAATTCGAGTATTACCCGTAAAAACCAATAGTATTTAAGATTTCTCAAGATTTGGTTCTATCCTCTTTCTTCTTCTCCCCTTCTTTCCTTTTCTGTTTTTTTTCTTGTTTCATTTCAAATTGTGCTTCGCCTTACGCAGATTCTATTTGCCAGAGAAAGGGGGCTTTGGCCTTTTTCCTTTGTTTTGTTTCTATTAGATTAACGTAGGGCTTTGCCCTATTTAATCTTGTAATTTAATTTTTTTTGGTAAATTACGTAATTACCCACTTTCTTTTAATGAGTATTACATGGATGTCCAAAAATCATGGTAACTCAGACTTACCTTGTTTCAGCTTGTTACGTGAATAAATTGATTGATCTCTTCTACCTTTTCTCTAAAATCATGTCTACCCATAGGCTTAGTTAATATCCCCGAGGAGGATGTTTTAGCTAACCTTGCTGATGCGGCGAGGCTGCTTCAGGAGGCGCTCACTCGAATAGGTGTCTTTGGTCCTTGTTCGATTACAATTGTTTCATTATGGATTCCCTGGCCAGAGAACAAGAAACCAAAAAGAAAGGTGTTCCTCCACGGCCGGGGGAAATAATAAGTGGGTGAAGACTATTGCCCCCGAGTCGTCTCCGAAAGTTGTAATGACTAGCCCTCCTCCCTGGCCAGTTATAGACACTATGATGTTCGACGATGATGGAAAATATAATGATAAGGGATCTTCTCTACATAGAAGGCGGCGATCCTCATCAACTCAACAGAATGCTCAATCTGTTGAGTTAGTTACACCAACCAAGGACGACGTCTTGGCACTTTGGGGGGAATTTCATATGGTAGAAAATGCCAACACCCATTTTTGGGTCCCCGTTGTTGTGCCCAGTATTGCGAGGCTGAGTACCGGGTCCATGCTGTCTTCGGATGGCCAGCATCTAACAACCAGCACTGCATTTGTCGTGGCTGTTTCTCATCCTTCATCGCCATCAGCTTCATCTCGCTCTTCCCCAGCTCTTCCATCAGCAGGCGCTACATAATCTCCACCAGCTGCACCCAACCCCGAAGAAGGTGTTCCTCTTCCCCGGTCCCCCGTTCATGGGAATTTGGGGAAAATTTATGTTGCCCCTTCTGAAGATCCACAAGGGAGGAGTAACATTACTCATTCGATCTACTCCGGATGCAACTTGTTATACTTTCCGGTGGAACTTTCTAATTATCTGAAGCCTTTGGCTTCAAAAAGAAGATTGGGAAAATATTCAGGCTCTCTCGGGAGAGTGCTTGTTGAACAACGTCCGAGCGGTACATTCCTTACTTCCTTTGTTATTTCTTATATTTTTATCTAAGCATATGCTAAGTTTTTCTCTTCTTGCTTTCTAGGCCAACTTTCATACTTATGAGGGCCTTCAGAGGTTGATTCATGAGAAGGAAAGAATTACCTCCACACGGGATCAGCTTTTTGGAGAGTGGAAACAAAGTGATGCTCGACTCTTAGAACTGGAAGCCAAAGCCACTGAGGCCGTTCTATTGGAGGCTCGTTTGGAGAAAAGTATGTAAGAAGTGGAAACCCTTAGCCAAAGGGATCGCCACGTTGAGGGTTCAATTTGAAGAGTCTAAAGCCAAATGGGTTGAAGTCCATAATGTAATTCTTGCTGTATTCGATCGTGAGGCTGCCTCCGCTGAAACATTAACCAATTTAGAGGTAGTCTTGAATTCCAAGACTCAAGAGTTTGCTGATGCGGGGGTGAAATATGCCCGATTAGAGGAGAAGTATAAAAAGACCCTTGAGCACAATAAATTTTTTAGCTCTGCTATCCGCGATCTTGACGTTAGCCTCAAGTCCATTAGGTCCACCCGGGAAAAACTTTATGCCGAGGTAACTCAACTCAAAGAAGAACATAAGTGCCGAGCGACTTACCTCGTTGTTGAGAAGACTTACACCATGTACAACATGAGGAGAAAAACCTTGGCGGAGGCCAACGCTGTTATGATAGATTTTGATGCTAAAATTGCTAAGGCCCATAAGCTTTAGTTGGATAATAAAATTGGTCTCCCGAATGGTCCCTCGGTAGAGTCTGATGCTCTTGGTTCTTCTGGTTTCGGTTCTGAATTTTCGGGAACTGAAAAGGAACCATAAGGTGATGATGTTGAGGGCAAACTGTTGAGGCATCTATGAATCTACCTACTTCCCCTGGGGGCGCGGACACTTCTCTTTCTCCGGGCTCCAGAGAGTGAGTAGTTTAGCTTTTCCTTTCTTTTCCCAACTTTTGTACTTGTGCTATTTTGGCACGCTTTTGTAAATAAAACATATTTTGCTCAAGTATTGCATGAGTCTTTCTCCGTTATTTCATTTGAACACTTATGCAAGTCTTAACTTTTGCATTCTTTTTTTTCTTAGGTGTTTTGCAAAAGTTTTACTATTTGCGTCTGATTATGCATGGCCTTAGATGTATTTTTTTCTTCAAAAGCATCTATATTTCAGGCACAAAATCGTCTAAAATCAACCCTTTAACGTGAGAGTTTTTTTAAGTATTTGCGCAAGGTTACTTTTGTACAAGGCTTTAGGTTTATTTTTCCCAGAAGGCATTCTGATTCCGGGCATAAGTTCTTCCAAAATCAGCCCTTTAACATGAGGGTTTTTATAAGAGAGTGCCTTTTTATGTTTACGGTGCTCTTGAATAGGACATATCCGGTTCATTACGGCACTAGCATTTGAAGTACTTATTTAACTTTCAAATGACAAAGTTAATTCGTTGTTCATAAAGAAACAAGATAGAAATAAAAGGACAACATTTTATTCCTTCCATTTTCTAAAAGTAAATAAGAATTTGTTATGCTAAAAAAGAATTGCCATTACTTGTGGCAAATTTGTACAACTTGTTTCTACGGGGCTGGCCACGCAGTCCCCCATCTCGATGACAAAACTATGTGTTCAATTTTTGTTTCACAATCGACGTGGAAGTCATTGTAGCCATATCCTCATATCATCCCCTACCCCATTGTTCAAATGCGAAGAATGCAAATTGGAATGCTAGAAGTCTTGCACATTCGAGGATCCCACCAATGAGTTGCTAGATAATCGTTAACTTGGTAACAAATTTTGTTTCCCCTCAGGAACCTACGCTATTGAGCGAAGGACTATCTGATAACCCTCTAGTGGTTTAGACTTGTCAACTGTCGAGTAACCTTTGTCTGACAGCAAACATAACTTCCCGAGGGGAATTTTTCTATAAAGCCAAAGATTATCTAACCATCACGGAGTGTCTTTTTTCTTGTGTTATTAAAGGTCTTATTGCCACTGTTTAAGTTTTCTCTCTACTATGCTTTCTATTACTGTCTCGTTAAAAACCTTGCCAGAAAAACCCAATTGAAACAAAATCTGGATGAAGAGAAAAGAGTGCAACACATACTTTCAATTCAGGTGATGTTCATCAACAATAATATCTTTTAAGGTGTGCCACGCTCCAGTTGTTGGGCAACTTTTCTCCATCTTGATTCTCCAATTCATATGAACCTTTCTTGGTGACAGCTGAAATTTGTAGGGGTCTTCCCATGTTAGACCTAGCTTCCATCCATTGAGCTCCTAGGTGTTTGGGTTATTTTCCTTAGGACCAAGTCTCCTACTTTGAAATAACAGAGGTTAGCTCTTCGATTATAATATCATTCCATTCTCTGCTTTTGGGATAGTTGTGTCTTACTATTTCGCTTTTCAATGCAGGTCCTTTTGATTAGCTTTTGCTTTTGCTTTTCTTCTTTCTTCTAGATTTTATATTGTTTCTATTTTTCCTACGATTTCTTTGGTGATACTAATGTTGTCTCATTTTTGTCCTTTTGTTTTCTTGAGCCGAGGATCTTCCGAAAATAGCCTCTCTACTCCTTCAGGGTAGGGGTAAGGTTTGCGGTACACACTACCCTCCCCAGACTCCACTAGTGGGATTTTACTAGGTTGTTGTTGTTGTTGTCTCTTCTTTTTGACTGCTATTCTTACATGCGCCAAGTCCCTAGCGTTCATCGAGTAGCTCCAAGTTGAGTTCATCTACTTGGAAATATCTCAAGGTGGTCTCCCCTACTTCCACCAGGATTAAGGCTTCTGCCCCGTACACAAGGGAAAAAGGAGTTTCTCCTGTGCTCGACTTGGCTGTTGTTCGGTATGCCCATAAAACTCTGGGTAATTTCTAGGGCCATTTACCTTTAGCCGCTTCCAACCTTTTCTTGAGGTTTTGTATAATCACTTTATTCTTTGACTCTGGTTTACCATTTTCTCTTGGATTGTAGGGTGAAGATGTGATCCTCTTTATTTTCAAATCTTCGAAGAACTTTGTGACTTTTGAACTGATAAGTTGTGGCCCATTATCGCATGCTATCTCTTTTGCTGTTCCAAACCTGCAAATTCTGTTTTCCCACAAGAAATCCACCAATTTTCATTCGCCGATCTTCTGATAAGGATTTGCTTCCACTGACTTAGAAAAATAGTCTGTCAAAATCAAAAGAAATATTGCCTTACTAGAAGTGACAATAGTGGTCTGACGATGTCTATCCCCCATTTCATGAATGGCCATGGGGTTAGAACTGAATACAGTGGTTCTGCCGGTTGATATACTAGTGCTGCATAGATTTGGCACTTATTGCATTTTTTTACGAAGGCTTTAGCGTCTTGCTCTATGCACGGCCAATAATTTCATGCCCTTACCAGTTTTAGAACTATGGAACCTGCTCCCGAATGATTGCTGCATTGTGGACTTCTCGCATAACATAATTAGCTTTGGATGACCCCGAGTATCGGGCCAGCAGGCCTTGGAAAGATTTTCTATACAATTGGCCTCTTTTGAAACTATACCATGCTTTTTTGGTGTGCAATGCCTGGGATGCCTAGTAGTCTTCGAGAAGCTTCCCGTGCTTGAGATAATCAATGATTTCTCCTCCAGTCCTAGACCAAATTATTCGTATTTACCTCAGAGTAGCTATCTATATCCAGGACTGAGTTCATTAGTTATACTACCGTCCCGGAGTCTGATCCCTTTATTTCCGTCGATGAACCAAGGTTATCCAGTGTGTCTGCTTCTGTATTTTCTTCCCTTGGTATATGAGTAACCGATCACTCCCAAAGTCAATTCAACAAAGCCTGGACCTTTATCGTGTACTGTTGCATGTGCTCCTTTTTGGTTTCGAAGATCCCATAGACATATTCCACCACCAGTTGGGAGTAATATTTGATTTCTATGACCTTGAAAGCTAGTCTTCAGGCTAGTTCGAGCCTTGCAATCAAAGCCTCACACTCTGCTTCATTGTTAGTTAAAGGTACCGTTCTGATGGCTTGCCTTAGGGTTTCCCCCCGAGGGTGTGATTAGTACTGTACTAATCTTGGATCCTTTTATGTTGGAAACTCCATTCGTAAATAAGGTTCAACCCCAGAAGTTTATTCTGACACCATTACTACCTCTTTGGTTGTCAGAGCCAGCAATCCCGGGATGTAATCGGCCACATAGTCAGCCAAGACTTGTGACTTAAGCGTAGTCTTTGGTTTATATTCTATGTCGAATTCACTCATTATGACGGCCCATTTGGCCAACCTACCCAAGAGTTTGGGTTTATGAAGCATGTTTCACCGAGAAAAAAATGGTCACCATGACTATCAGGTGACATTGAAAGTAGGGCCTTAGCTTCCGAGCGGCGACTACGAGAGCTAAGGCCAGCTTCTCCAAATATGGGTAGCGAGTTTCTGATCCGGTTAAAATTTACCAATTTAATAAATGGGAGATTGCGTACCTTCATCCTCATGGACTAAAATTACACTTACCGCGACTTTGGAGATCGTGAGGTAGACTAACAGTTCTTTACCTTCCTTTGAATTCGAAAGTAGCAGAGGGCTTGACAAGCACCTTTTCAAATCTCTCAAATCCTGATGACACTCCGGTGTCCATTCGAAGTTGTTTTTATTTTTGAGCAGTGCAGAGAAACGGTGACATTTTTCTAATGACAGGAAAATGAACCTACTCAAAGCTGCCAATCTCCCTGTGAGCCTTTGGACTACCTTCACATTTGACAGTTGGTCTAGGATGTCTTCGTTGACCCTTATTTTATCGAGGTCTACCTCAATACCTCTTTGAAATATCATAATTCCCAGGAACTTGCTAGACCTTACCCCGAACATGCATTTCTTGGGGTTAAGCTTCATGTTATGCTTCCTTAGGATGTCAAAAGTTTCGCGCAGATGTTTAAAATTATCACCTGGATTCAAATACTTTACGAGCATATCGTCTATATATACTTCCATAGTTTTTCCTATTTGTTTTTCAAACATCTTGTTCACGATCTGCTGATAAGTGGCTCCGGTTCTTCAACCCGAAGGATATCACATTATAGCAATATCTACCAAAATTCGTTATAAACAAAGTCTTTTCCCAATCCTCTGGTTCCGTATTAATTTTGTTGTACCCGAAATAAGTATCAAGGAAACTCATTAACTCATGTCGATCGTCCCATCGATCATTTGAACGAGTCATTCGGGCATGCCTTATTCAAGTCCTTATAATCTACACACATGCGAAATTTATTGTTCTTCTTAGGAACAACCACAACATTTGCTAGCCAATCTGGATACTTTACCACTAGAATGAACCAATATCAATTAAGCGGGTTACCTCTTCTTTGATGAATTTATTCATGGCTTCCGTAATAGGGAATTTCTTTTGTCTTACCGGAGGCATGTTGGATCCATACTTACCAAAGGCATGTTGGATCCACTAGAGGGCATATCTTACCGGAGACATGACTACCTCTGTTGAGATACCTGTCATATCTGCATGCGACCATGCAAAACAATTGACATTTGATTTAAGAAATTTAACAAATCCAAACATGAGCTTAGGGTGCAGTCCAGTCCCTAAGTGGAATTTCCATTCTAGAAACTCTTCAAACAATGCAACTTGCTCAAGATCTTTTGCTGTGTATTTTGTTGCAACTGTCTCTTCTAGAACCTAGAAATACCTCGGCACCTGGTAAGATTCTGACGCTTCTACCCCCGATCTAACTTCATCCGATTTGGGAGCGGGTGTTGGTTCCTGTAGTTTCTATGATATGTGTTCCTTCCCTTTGCTACTGGAGACCAAAATTTTGTTCTCCCTTACCGTCGGTTGGTAACCCCTTATCTGCTTAACTCCTTCGGGTGTTGGAAACTTCAAAAAGTGATGATAAGTTGATGGTACAAATTTTCATCTCGTGCAACCATGGTCTTCCTTGAATAATGTTATATCCCATATCACCATCTGCTACTTCAAAAAAAGTTGTTTTCATCACTCCTTCGGCGTTCATGGGAACAAAATCTTTCCTCGGGTTGTCACGCTTGCGAGGTTAAATCTGGCGAGGAGTTTTGTGGCAGGAATGATGCTTCCGGGGAGTTTAGCTTTCTCCAATACTCTCCATTGTATGATATTAGCTGAGCTTCCTAGATCTACTAGAACATGTTTAATTTTAAAATCTAGCACATATAAAGAAATTACTAGTGTGTCGTTGTGCGGTAGCAGTAATCCATCTGTGTCTTCCTCTGTGAAAGTGATATTGTCTTGCGAGACTTCCCGAAGCCTCTTACAATGGGTTATTGATACTGTCTTTTTTATTGCCGAAATGGTGACACCGTTGATCTCGTCCCCCTAGAAGATCATATTGATTGTCTTGCACGGGGGATTTCCCCCTGATTTTGAGGGTTCCTCATTGTACTGGTTATGTCCATAATTGTTCTTAGCCCGTGTGAGCACGTGATTTTTTCCCTATATATGAATTATTCCCAAAAATTCAAACAAAATGATCTTTCTCTATTTTTACAATTTTTTTGAATTTTGTGTTAATTGTTGCATTTTATCTGTGCATCTTAATTCGTATGAAAAAATTACAAAAATACGGATTTACATCTAGGATCTAATTTCATATTTTAGGATTAATTAGGAGTTAATTTATTTTAGAACAAAATAGGAGGAAAATAACAAAAATGATACTTTTTGCATTTTAGTTTAAATTTGTATTAGTTTGCATTTTAATTAGGAATTAATTAGGAAATCTAATTTTAGTGCAATTTGATTGTGATTGTTATTTTAGCATTTTTTGTAAAATCAGAAAAATAATACAAAAATATAAAATGAAAATAAACAAAATAAAAGGATTGAATAAAGAGAAGAAAGATATCAGGCCAGCTTTTTGGGCCAAAAAATAAAGCCCAAAACCCCCAAACCCGTTCCATTTGTCCAGCCCAAACACCCTTCACCCGGTCCAATCTTTCCAGGCCCCTAAGACCACCTAAACGACGTAGTATCATGTCAATACTATGTCGTTTTGAGATCTTTAAGCTCCAACCAATCCTGACCATTCATCTCTTATTATCCAATGGCTCAGATTTAGTCTTAGGATTTAAATAAAAATGTTTTAACAATTATCAAACCCTAGAGACAAAAGCCTCCATCCTCGTAGCCCTGTTCAGCCCAACCGGTCGCCACCACTCCTCCGCCGTCGCCGCCGGCCGAAAATCGCCTATGCCACCGACGAAACTCCAAATAATTCCAAATTTTCACCACAGTTCCGTCTTCATCTCCCTAATCCATATCCAACCTTATTTCCCTTCAAATCCAAGCCAATTGCTTCGAATATCAAATCTAAAACTCGGACCAAAACCCTAATTCCTCCAAAATTCCCAAAAATCACACCCTATACTTTACCAAACCCCCTCTTTCCCAATCTCAAACCAAAACCCTTCAAATCTTAATAAAACCTCACAAATTTTAGATCTAAGGTTTCTGAAAAAATACTTTTTGATTTTGTTAAAGGGAAAAGCCTATCCAGTATCGACCTGAACTTCAAATAATGTCATACATTTGTTTTTACCAAAACAAACGTGTAATATTATTTGAAGGTTCAATTCGAATTCAGCTCAAGAAGATAAAAACGTGTAATATTATTGGGGTTTTCTTGATAAAATAGGGAAATAAATTGGTTTTAAAATCTTTAAAAATTAAGGAAAAATAGGAAAAATAGGAAAACCCTTGGGCATACTTATATATGCATACCTATGCTATTTGAAAGGTAAAAAATATACAGGGAAAATTTGGGTCAACAACTGCCCCTCTTTACCTGGAAAGGATGAAAGAGTTGTCGGGTAAAGATACGATGGCCAATTTTGACCGAATGAAATGGTTTGAAGAGATGTGGCCGTGCTCTGGTTGCTGAGCTGCCTACCTATCCCTGGTCTTACAGGAATCAGGCCATATGTAGTTCAGGATCAGTCAGCGGAGTATGTCGATGGAGACTTCTCAAGAACGGACGCAATATTCAGGCTGGGATTAATGGTTAAGATTTAGTTGGGCTGCAGGAACTGGAGCGGGATCACTCCTGCTGAGATGGCCATTGCTAGCAAGTTTACCTTCAAATAAACAATACAAGCGTATATTGTGCATAAATTTAAATGTGACACAAGTTCCCATTGGACCATGAATGTTGTCTTTGGACTGTTAGAATGACGTCCTCAGACCATGACGTCCTGGGCCATAAGGCGTATAATAAAGGATTTGTAGGCAATGAAATAATGCTCCCAGGCTATGAGAATGATGCCTCCAAATCATGATGCTTTTGAATAAAGATGTGCAAAATTAAAGGAATCTTCGGGCCATGACGTGGCGTTCTCGGGCTATGAGAATGGTGCCTCCGAAAAATGGTGCCCTCAGATGATTTGGCAATCTTTCAGCCCATGAAATGCAGTAGGTGGCGATCTTTCAACCCATGCAAATGTGAATAAAGTGGCATTCTTTCAGCCATGCAAGCGTACATAAAGTGGCGATCTTTCAGCTATGCAAGCGTAAACAGAGTGGCAATATTTCAGCCATGCAAGAGTAAATAAAGTGGCAATCTTTCAGCCATGCAGAAAATGCAGATGGAGACAGTGCTTAGTCTCGGAAGGTAGAATGGTAGCCTTATGCAATGCAAAATGCAGATGGAGATAATGCTTAGTCTCAAAAGATAGAATAGTAGCCTTATGCAATGCAAAATGTAGATCGAGACAGTGCTTAGTCTCGGAAGGTAGAATAGTAGCCTTATGCAATGCGAAATGCAGATGGAGACAGTGCTTAGTCTCAGAAGGCAAAATAGTAGCCTTATGCAATGCAAAATACAGATGGAGATAGTGCTTAGTCTCGGAAGGCAGAATAATAACCTTATGCAATGCAGGTGGAGACAATGCTTAGTCTCGGAAGGCAGAATGGTAGCCTTATGCAATGCGAAATGCTGATGGAGACAATGCTTAGTCTCGAAAGGCAGAATAGTAGCCTTATGCAATGCGAAATACAGATGGAGACAGTGCTTAGTCTCAGAAGGCAGAATAGTAGCCTTATGCAATGCGAAATGTAGATGGAGACAGTTCTTAGTCTCAAAAGGCAGAATAGTAGCCTTATGCAATACGAAATGCAGATGGAGACAGTGCTTAGTCCTGGAAGGAAGAATAGTAGCCTTATGCAATGCAAAGTGCAGATGGAGACAGTGCTTAGTCTCCGAAGGCAGAATAGTAGCCTTATGCAATGCAAAATGCAGGTGGAGACAGTGCTTAGTCTCGAAAGGCAGAATAGTAGCCTTATGCAATGCGAAATGCAGATGGAGACAATGTTTAGTCTCGAAAGGCAGAACGGTAGCCTTATGCAATGGAAAATAAAGATGCAGATGGTAATGGAGTTTCTTAGTTGATAGGAAGTTTCGATGTCGGGATCGCTAGGGATACGGTGATACATATAGGATATTACCGGTATGCTAGCCGACCAGTTAGCAAGTGCAACAATCCTGAGAGATGAATCGATGTTTGTCTTGTGGGTGTGTAGTATGTCATATGCTTTTGTAATCCAAATGACTGCATCCAAAGAAAAATTGTGAGTTTTGTAGAGGGGAGGTTAGTTCGTATCCTTGCTGGTCTTTCTCGACCTGTTCAGCTTTGATCTAGTGATACGGTGTGTATCATTGGGGTAGCGTTGCTAAATAAAGCAACTTCGATAATAAACATGCATGAGTTTGTAAAAA
Source organism: Nicotiana glauca (assembly GCA_026770625.1). Taxonomy (NCBI): domain Eukaryota; kingdom Viridiplantae; phylum Streptophyta; class Magnoliopsida; order Solanales; family Solanaceae; genus Nicotiana; species Nicotiana glauca. The sequence goes on along the minus strand of MU696878.1, from coordinate 98,201 downwards.
TATGACATAGGTATATAGTTAAGAAATAACTTTTAGGTGAACCAACGACTGTGACATGGTTCAGGACATTGCAACCTCTCTCGCTTCAGAATTTTGAGGATCTTCCTCAAAATTCTGCCCCAGTTTAGCGGGTTGATACTTCTGACGGCTGCTTGTGATGACCAACTTAAATTACTTCGGAATTTTGAGGGTCCTCCTTAAAATTCTGCACCACTTTCCAATTGCATGGGGGGGGGGAATGAAATTTTTTACTGAATTCTGACCGAACCCATAAGGCTACTTACGTATCCCCTCTTAAATGGGAATCAGGTTAGACGTAGTACAATTTACATCATATAGGAAAGCATAAGATTACATATAGTAGCACTTGACTGCATCTGAATTGATTGGTTTTGGCCAAACATCTCCGTCCATTTCTACAAGGATAAGGGCTCCTCCTGTCAGAACCCGGTGAACTATGTATGGACCTTTCTAGTTAGGAGAGAACTTCCCTTTGGCTTCATCTAATGTGGGAAAATTTGCTCGTAATGACTTTTCACCCACTCTGCATCATCGAGTTCTGCTTCCTGTATGATTCTTAAGAAGGAAATTTCTACTTCAGCAGGAATGACTGCCTCTGTAATATAAACCATCATATAGGGAGTTGCCACGGTTGATGTGAGGACTGTAATGCGATACCCCAATAGAGAAAATGATAACTTTTCGTGCTTCTCTATCATTTTCCTTAGTATCTTCTTGATGTTCTTGTTGGCGGCTTCTATGGCTCCATTCATCTGAGGCCTGTAGGCTGTGGAATTCTTATGTTTGATCTTGAGTGTCTCACACATAAATTTCATTAAGTCACTATTGAGGTTGGAGCCATTATCAGTGATGATTGATTCTAGAATCCCGAACCGATAAGCGATACTGTTGCGGGCAAAGTTTGCCACGACTTTCTTGGTTACTGCTTCGACCCATTTGGTGAAATAATCAATTGCCACAAAGATGAACATGTGCCCGTTGGAAGCGGCTGGCTCGATTGGTCCAATAATTTCCATTCGCCAAGCAGCGAACAACCACAGTGAGCTTGTTGCATTAAGCTCATTAGGACGCACCTTTATCATGTTTGCATGTACCTGACATCGGTGGTATTTGCTGACATACTGGATGCAGTCTGTCTCCATAGTAATCCAAAAGTAACCATCCCGGAGTATCTTCTTGGCTAAGACAAAGCCATTCATTTGTGGGCCGCAGGTCCTAGTATGAATTTCTTCTAGAAGCTTAGATGCTTCCTTTGTGTCAACACATCTTAATAATCCCAAATCCGAAGTCCTCATATACAGGACCCCTCCACTGTGAAAGAAATTGTTAGACAATCTTCGGAGCGTGCATTTCTGAGTGGTGTTTTCAAGCTCTGGGTATTCTCCTTTTGCCAAATATTCCTTGATATCATGAAACCAAGGTTTTCCATCTGCTTCTTCTTCGACATGAGCACAGAAACCTGGCTAATCATAGATCTTCACGGGAATAGGATCATTAATGTTCTTATTTGGATGCTGTATCATGGATGATAGGGTAGCCAATTTATCGGCAAACTCATTCTGGATTCTGGGAACATGCTGGAACTCGGTCTTTGTGAACCTCTTTCTCAGCTCTTGTACATGGTGCAAATAGGCGACTATCTTGGAATTCTTGGTCGCCCATTCTCCTCGTACCTGATGTATGAGTATGTCTGAGTCCCCAATTATTAGAAACTCTTGGATGTTCATGTCGATGGCAATCTTGAGCCCTAAGATGCAGGCTTCGTAGTCGGCCATATTGTTGGTGCACGGGAACCTGAGTTGGCAGACACCGGATAATACTGATCGATTTTTGATACTAGGACCGCTCCTATGCCAACTCCTTTGAACTTTGCTGCTCTGTCGAAAAACATTCTGCACCTGTCATAGGATTATGCAATATCTTCTCCTATGAATGATACCTTTTTGTAAGGAAAATACATTTTTAGGGGTTCGTATTCTCTATCCACGGGGTTTTCGGCCAGTTGATCTGCTAGTGCATGTCCCTTGACTGCTTTTTGAATTACGTGGACAATGTCAAATTCACTCAACAGGATCTGCCACTTGGCAAGCTTGCTAGTGGGCATGGCTTCTAAAATATGTATTTCAAAGGATCCATCCTTGATATGAGATATGTAGTATAGGCATAGAAGTAGTGTCTCAACTTCTGGGCTACCCAAGTTAAAGCACAATAGGTGCGTTCTAACAGAGAATACCGGGCCTCGTACGAAGTGAAATTCTTGCTGAGATAATAGATGGCCTGCTCTTTCCTTCCCGTTTCATCATGCTGCCCTAGGACGCACCCGAAGGCACCATCTAGCACTGTGCGGTAGAGTAGCAAAGGTCTACCTGGCTCAGGCGAAACTAAGATTGGCGGTGTTGACAAGTATTTTTTTATTCTGTCGAAAGCCTTCTGGCAGTCATCAGCCCATCTGGTGGCGGAATCCTTCTTCAAAATTTTAAAGATTGGCTCACAGATAACTATAGATTATGCTATGAACCGGCTGATGTAGTTAAGTCTCCCCAAGAAACTCATTACGTCCTTCTTGTTCCTTGGCGGTGGAAATGATTTAATGGCTTTGATATTCGATGGATCCAGTTCTATTCCCTGGCGACTCACAATAAACCTAAGCAATTTTCAAGCTGGAACCCCAAATGCACATTTTGTGAGATTCAACTTTAGGTTGTATCTTCTCAGTCTATTAAAGAATTTCCTCAAATCTTCCATGTGATTAGTAGCTTTCTTGTACTTGATGATGACGAAGTCTATATATACTTCGATCTCCTTGTGTATCATATCATGGAAAATGATAGTCATGTCCCTCATGTAGGTGGCCCCAGCATTTTTTAACCCAAACGGCGTCATCTTATAGCAGTACATTCCCCATGACATAATGAAAGCCGTTTTCTCAGCATCTTTCTCATCTATCCAGATCTGATGATACCTAGCAAAACAATCTACAAATGATTGCAACTCGTGCTTGGCACATTTGTCAATCAGGGTGTGTATGTTTGGCAAGGGGAAGTCGTCTTTTGGATTGGCCCGGTTGAGATCCCGGTAGTCGACATAGACCGTGACCTTCCCATCCTTCTTCGATACTGGAACAATGTTGGCTAACCATGTTGGATATTCCACTACCTTGAGGAATTTAGCTTTGACTTTTCTAATGACTTCTTCCTTGATTTTCAAACTCATATCTGGCTTGAATTTTCTGAGCTTCTGTTTTACTGGTGGACATATCGGATCGGTTGGCAATTTGTGTGCCATAATAGATGAACTCAAACCGGTCACGTCGTCGTACGACCAGGCGAATATGTCCTCATATTATCTTAGAAACTTTGTGTATTCTTTCTTTTTTGATGGCGACAAGTGAATGCTGATTCGTGTTTCTTTGACATTTTCTGAATCTCCCAGGTTAACAATCTCGGTCTCATCAAAGTTGGACTTTGGCCTATTCTCAAAATTCTCAACTTCCTTAACGATATCTTCCGGTATGTTATCTTCCTTTGAATCTATTTCTATTTGTTGTGTTGTCTCGTTGTATGTCACTGTCATTGGTTCATCTAAGATAAGTAATAGTAATGTTGTATAAGTAAAGTAATGAGAGAAAATAATAAGAGTAAGATTTATATGAAAACCAAAATGCTTTGATAAATTCCATAACTGTTTTTCTAACATTGGAGCTCTTTCTTGTGAAATTAAAAAATGCGAAAAGAAAGTCAACTAGTAAAATAAAAGAAACAGTGCATGATGCTTGTTCAGCCTTGCTACCCCGAGGCTCGCCATCTCTAGTGGTTCTGACAGTCCAGTTATTGAGGCATGCTCCTATGCTTACAGCCTGTATGGAAGGGCCTTCCTCCCCCTCCTCCTCGAAAATGACATAACAATCCATTTCTTCGTCTTCCAGGAACAAATTCCTTACTACTACCAGTGCTTCCTCTTCTTCTGACCCATAAATAACATCGGCTGGTTGGAAGGTCTGCTCTAAGCAGGGTATTGGCTGCTCCAATGGATAGTAAAGACCGCGCCATGGTGGTGACCAGTTGTTGAACTCCTCCAAAGTATACTCATATACCAATCCGAAGGTGGTGCCATGTTTCTTTAGTTTGATAGGCTTAGCGATTCCTTGGAGATTCTTGCGAAGTCCCTTGCCATGTTCATATCCACTCTAGTCCAGTATGCTTTCAATTTTGTTGCCCCACCACTTATCCTTATCAACAACATTGACTCGCTCGATGTGGTGGTAAGTTTCCCCGCCTATCCTTCTTCTACCTCCTATTTGCTGGGATAGTCTGGCGACTGTATATGGGATTATTATCGTCGCTGTGAATGATCACCTCTTGGTGGTTCCACTCAAATTTCACTTCCTAATGTAGTATTGACGCTACAGCCCCGGCGGTATGAATACATGGTCATCCCAACAACAAATTTTAAGATGCTGGCACGTCTATCACTTGAAAATCAACATCAAACCAAGTAGGCCTCATCTGCAAACATAAGCTAATTTCCCCAACGGTGGACCTTTGAGAACCATCGAATGCTTTGATGTTGATGGCCCTGTCCTTGATTTCATGTAGCCCTTTTCCCAATGTCTTGAGTGTTACCACCAGACAAATATATAGACTGGACCCTCCATCGACCAAGATTCTGGTGATAAAATAATCTTCGCACTATACGGTGATGTGCAATTCCTTATTGTGACTCAATCCCTCCGGTGATAGCTCATCATCATGAAAAGTAATCTTATGATTTTCCATCACATGACCTACCATGTTAGCCATTTCTCTACCGATGATGTTACTTGGTACATATGCCTCACTCAGCACTCTTAGCAAGGCATTTGAATGTGCATCAAAACATTGTAGCAAAGCAAGGATAGAAATCTATGCTGGTGTCTTGTTCAGCTAATCAATGACTGAGTATTCTTTGGCTTGTATCTTTCTCCAGAGATCATCGGGCCCAATTTCAGTGATGGTTAGCCGACTAGAGGCCTGCTTGCTTGACTCAGCCAGATGTTTCGGGGTATAAACTCTACCAGCTCTTGTCATACCCTGTATTGCAATAGCTTCCTCGAGCATAACATTGACTTTCCTTCTTGCCTCGGCTGTGTAGTCCCATGGTATAGCCTTTATATGGAACGGTGTTATGGCTAACATTGCCACTGGAATTGGCGTGGCTATCTTTACTCCAAACAGAGCTGTCCCCTTAGGCGGTAAAACTACAACTTTAAAAGGTGTAGGTGTGTTCGCTGGTGACATAAACTCAACCTCAATCGGCGCTGGATTCTTTGCATAGGGTGGTGCTCCAAACTCGAGTGGTATGGACATGTTTACCTCAGCATCCCCAGAAGGTTGAATTTGGACCACAATCGGATTAAGGGTGACCACTGGATTCTTTGGATTATCACCTTCTGTGATTAATTAATTGATCCCTTGGCGTCCCAATCATCCGCTATCTCGATCATGTAAACACTTCCGTCCTTGTGGTCTAGCAGAGGGTTATTGCGGACATTGGGAGTAGGATCCTTTGCTATAATGATCATGTTATCAATCAAAGTTTGGATATTATCCTTCAGAGAGCGGCATTCATCAATGCTATGTCATTTCATGCCGAAATGGTATGCACAAGATTTATTTAGATTGACCCACTGAGAAGGGTTTTCAGGTATTATAGTAGGGATATGGGTGACATAACCAGCAGCTTTGAGCCTTTCGTACAGCTGGTCGATTGGTTCAGCAATTGCAGTATAGTGTTTGGGAGGTCTGCGATCAAAATTTAGTCGATATTTAGGGAAGTTTTGACGTGGGGGAGGTGATTGATAGTGGGATGGTTGGGTGTTGTAGGCTTGTTAAACATGTGCCGGTTGGAAGTATTTAGGTGAAGTGGGATGATATGCGGGAGATGGAGCTGATTGATAAGTGGGTAGTGGAGTATGGTAATAGGGGGAGGGTGTCTGGTAATTTAGAGTAGGTTGATATGTGGGTGGAGGCATTGGATAGGTTTGGTATTTGATAGGGGATTTGGTCACTCTTTGCAACCATTACAACACCTACGTCACTTTTTTTGGATGTACCACCAGATTGTAAAGCCTTATTGGTAGCCTGCAAGGCTTCAAAGTTCGTAACCACACCACTCTTGATGCTTTCCTCAATCCTTTCTCCTAGCTTGATGATATCAGAAAATTTATGATTCTCGATCAGTATTAGGCTCTCATAATATTGTGGGTCTTGGGCCCGAACGAAGAATTTGTTCATTTGCTCTTCTTCCAAAGCAGTCCTAACCTTTGCAGCTTCTCATCTCCATCGAGTAGCATACTCATGGAAGGTCTCTGTGGGTTTCTTCTTCAAGTTTTGAATATAGAACACATCTGGTGCATTCTCTGTGTTGAACCTGAATCTGTCTATGAAATTAGATGCCATGCTTATCCAGTTCGACCACTTCTTTGGATCTTGGCTAATGTACCAAGATAAGGATTCTCCCTTCAAGCTCCTCATGAAAAGCTTTATGCGAATTTTCTCATCTCTTCCCACTTTGACCAGCTTGCCACAGTATATTCTCAAGTGAACCCTCGGATCCCCTGTTCCATCAAACATCTCGAACTTGGGAGGTTTGTACCCCTCGGGCAGTTCGACATCGGGCTGTATGCAAAGATCTTCATAGTTTAGCACCTCAATTCCCTTACTACCTTCAATGCCTCAAATTTTTCTAGTCAACTTATTAAGCTCTTCGATCAAATTTTTTATAAGCAAGTCCTTATCATCGGACTCGGGTATGCTTGAGATGGGCTGGGTGGAGTGTGGCACAGTCTCCACATAGATTGGGGTATTACGTTGGGTGTGGCAGTGGTCATTTGTGGAGTTCTGGATTTCTGGGATGAGCAGTGAGGTATTATTTGAGGTATGGCAAGTATTGCAGTGGTGCTGAGGAGCGAGATGGTTTTGTTGCTTTGGGATGTTTTGCGAAGGTACAAGATTCTGAGTATTTGGGAAAGTAACCTCTGGAGTGGTGAGGGAAAATGACAGATTTGCCAGATTCCGAACTTGATCAAGTTCTTCCTGAAACATCCAACAACTTTTGTTCTAGTTGGGATGCATTTTCCTTGGGGACCAGACTACCATGAGTGAACTCTACCCGTTCAGTTGAGTTGTTCGAATCTTCCATTTTTCCTTTGTTTTTGTGTCTAACAGGACTAGGAGGAGGAGTAGGTGGAGGTCCCCTGAATCTCGTAAAATATGATGACGTTGCCAGAGTTGACGAACTAACCTGTGGGAGGGGAATAAACAAAAAGTAAAAACAAAAGGTAACAAGTCAGTGAGGATTATAAAAAATGTTGCAATATTTAAACACGTAGTGTTGAAATATAAAGCGCATCCTAATTTTTGGGATCTCGTTGTGCCCAAGGTAGGCCTAGCGACAAGTTAATTTGGAGAACTTAGCATGCTAAATGCCTCATTTCATTGATAAAAGGTAGACGAATACCAAAATGACACTAAATAACAAGAAAATAAAAAGTCACTATAGGCCATCGGCCTTATAACATCTTATAAAGCAAAAATGGAAATTCCTATCTATTTTGTCCCGGAGGGACCTTCCCCAGACTCGGCATTGTTGGCTCCATCGAACAGCTCTCCCAGCTCGCGTAGTTCTAGTAGCAAGTAAGCTCTGGCCAGATGTCTGCCTTCATTTCCTTCAGCAGTCCGGCAGTCTTCGACCCTCTTCAGAAACTTCTTTTCCAATTCCACTATACCTCACTCCAAACAGACCAATCGTTTGTTGGTGCTGATAGCCATATCCTTCCACTCTTCAATTAGTTTCTGATTGGCTTCTTGTATATCACGGTGCTCACTTTCATATTCCCTAATCCTCTTGCGTAGTTGGTTGTACTTGACCTGTGCCTCAGCCTTCTCATCGATGATCCTGTGACCTCGAACAAACCCGGGTTGACCCAGACCATTGTGATTGTCCTCCAGCCAGCTTGAATAGTGTGGGGTACAACCAGTATGGTATTTGTCTGCTCGATGGTGTCCTTTCCCAAGATAATTTTGCAGTGCCACATATGCTGAGCCTGGCACCTGTATGGACTATCATCATTCTGGAAGTCAGCCCGGAAGTGACTCTTCTTGTCGACCCTTGGTATAACCTGCTCCCTACCAGCCTGTCTCATAACTCAGAGAGGGACATAAGGGTAGGTTCCCCTCAAACCAATCAGTATCAGAAATGTCTTATCCCTGGATTGAACGATGAATTCTTCAGTAGGAAACCACTTGAACATCCATTGTACCCAGTCCCCAGTCAAATTATCAAAGAGTTCGACCCATTTTCTAGGATTCTTCGGTTGGGCGAACATGTTGGCCATGTAATTCATTCGCTTTGGGTGATGAAAGGCAATATGATCATCTCAGTCACTTCGATGGATTTCCTGTATGTACTCACCCTTTTGGAGATGTTCTATGAGCCAAAGTTGAAGTAGCAGATTACAACCCTCAAAATGTTTGGCTCCCTGTTGACACATTTCTAGGGCTAGGTATATCTCTGCAATGATCATTGGCACAAGAATGAATGGTTGTCCGTCAATTCCTCACATTAGAGTTTTGGTGACCATAGCTAGCCTGGTATGGATTCTTGCTTTCTTCATTGGAAACACTATCATCCCCAAGAAACAGAACATGAAAACAAAGACTCTCCGGTGAATATGCCCCAATAATGTAAGGGCGAACTCGTCAGGATAAGTACGGTAAGATTTGTTGTGATCACACCTCTCGTACAAGTAGTCAAAGGCAATGTACGACTCCTTCAAACATGTCAAGTCTGGATTCCTCTTTACACCTATCATTTTGAGAAAACCTCTACCCTTACGATTTTCCGGCATTAACAAACCCGGAGTTTCCCACGGTATACCAGCCAGTCCTCCTATTTTCTCGAGCAGGGGTGTCATCTCAATGTCTCCGAAGCAGAACACAGACCTATCACAATCCCAGAATAGAGTAGCAGCTTCTATGATTTTGTTGTTGGGTTGAATTTCCAGGAGGTAATGTAGATTTCATAGGTATTTCCGGACAAGAACTTGATCACTGGAATGAAGATCCTCCCACCAGCTTAGCAATTTTGGGTGGATGTTGGTGACCATGCCGAATCTAGGGACTTCGTGCCTCATACTTCTGCAAGATAAAAAGGTTAGGCCGTTACCCCCACTAGACTCGACTATTTAATAGCAACAACTAGAATAAAAGCATTTTAGTTCTCCAAATAAATGCACAGAACGTGATAAGGTCCGTTTGGGTTTTAGGGAAACCCTGTGGACTTTGGACAAGGCTATCTTAAAGAGTCATTATGCGGACAACATAACTAACTCGGCTAGGTTTGACCATGATGCATGCATAATTTAAATAGAAAGGGTTTCTATGGGGTTTTAGACTGGTACCCTTGAGCGGACAACTCAAGAGGGAAAGGCGCGGAACTATCAACAGCACCGCTGATCGACTAGTTTTACCGCAAATATGCCTTTGCTGGATTTAGGGGGTGATAATATCGGAAGGGCGCAACCATTCATTATAAACGTTGCTATGGTATTTTTTTAAGCACAAGTGGAATATGATGTTGAAAACATGTTTATGCAATAATAAAACAAGTTGTCACGTATTTGCACGTTACAAAAGCAATAATTACAACAATTCTTCATAATTTGAAACAGTAATAAAGGAAAGCAGTAAAAGAAATAGGGGAAAGAAACAAAAAAATAAGTCAGTTTTGTAATAGAAGAAAGAACTAAATGCTTAAAGGGATTAAACAAATAAAGGCACATAAGAAATGTAAATTCACAGTAATAGCTTGAAATGGTAAAAGCCTAAAATAAATCCCCAGCAGAGTCGCCATGCTGTCGTGCCCCCTTTTTCTCGCAAAATCGGGTTTATGACATTTTGGGAAGACAACTCGTTCCCTTTTGGGAATTGGGATTTTTTTAATTGAAGAGTCACCACCTAATGATTTAAGTGCATTAGGACACTAAGAAATATTTGAGTCAAATAACCAGAGATTGGGTAAGGGCTTGAAATTATCCCAAGGGGAAGGTATTAGGCACCCCTCAGGATCCACTAGTGTGATTCCTGGCCAAACTATTATTGTGTCTTAAATGCAAATAGCACATAGGCAAGTAAGAGTTTCAAATAAGAGGGAATTTTCATGTGATTGTCACAAATAAACAAAGTCAGAAAGAATTAAAGAGAGTTGATTTTCTTAAAAGAAATGGTTTTAAAAAATTTAAAAGAAACAAAGAACAAAGGGAAAAGGGATCCTAGGTTTATTAATAATATGGATCACCCCACACAACATCCGGTAATCACTCCTCAGTGAGGGGCTACACATGATGTTATCGCATGGTCATCATATCCATATCTACCATTTCCTACCCCGTTAAGGTATTAAAGCACCGAATGGTCTTGTTTACTTATTGCATGCTATTACCCGCCCCAATCCTATCGGTCACGGTACTGGAGACTACTAATCCTAAAGGGAGGAGATATCGTCTTATTTGTGGTTTCAAAAGGTAAAATACTAAGGCGACAAGCAAAACACATATAGCAAGCTTTGGGGACAACATACAAACAAATAAAGGCTCAAATACACCTCCTTTAAACAGAGAAAAACAAGTAGTTAGCATGACTTACACATATTGTTTAAGGGTCTAATTAAAACTTAAAAGTTTGAGGCAGACTAATTTATTACATAGTTCATATAAGAAGCCCGAATCAGGCCTGCCTGCTGGTTGTAGCTAATAAAATCTAATTTAGTTTATAAAATTTATCCTATAGTTTGCCTAGGTGTTGGAAGAGGGTCCTATAGGCATGATGTCTACTGATCTCAGAAATAACAAAATAAACTAAACATATACTGATTTAAGAGAAGTCGTCAGTTTATTAAAAAAAGGCAAGTTTTAGCAAAAGATCATGAATTATGCGACTGGTAATGCATTATTATTACTGGTTTTAGACTCATAAGCAAGTGAGACGATTTAGGCTTGATTAATAGCTCCTATAGTCATGCTTTCTATGTGTTTTCGACTTTTAAAACATTTAGTAGACATAGAGAAATGCAGAAGTCCTATGAACATGAAATCTAAGCGTTGCATTTTATATGAGCATGATATCTATTTGAAGTTGATTATTAAATACCTATAAACATGTTTGCCTAATGCAAAGTGGATATGCAAGATTCAGAAAGACCTATAGGCATATTTTCTATGTGCATATGCATTATTCAGTTTTGTAGACATGGCATCTATGTGATAGAATTCATGATTCCTATAGACATGGTAGCTATATGAGAGAATGCAAGATTCCTATAGACATGGCATCTATTTATAAGAGAATGCAGAAATACATAAACTCCTATAGACATGTTATCTACCCTTTGCATACATGGTTACCCTTCCCTTTTTCACTAGCCATCCCCAAGAGTTTTATTAAAAAGTTATTACAGCGAGAAAATGGAAACAAAGTAAAGAAAATACATCAGAAATTAAAAAGTACAACCAAGGAGATCCTGATTCAGACTTCCTGTTTGAAATATGAAGTAAACCAACTCCAAGAGACCAGATTTCAAAGGCTTTCTCTCATTTGGGGTGTGTCAAAGTTCCCTAAGAGCCTCATATAAACTCCGGGAAGTGCTTACACCCAAATGCATTACCACATTAAGACATAGTGTAGTGTGGAAGGGCCAACCGTCAAGTGTCCAAGTTTAAAGGGAACTCAAAATTCCAAGGCAAGGCTCACAAGAAGGGGGCAGAACTTAGAGACTAAGAGGGAGTGCAAGTGCATAAGTATAATTCTAAAAGGGGAAAGGCAAATAGGAAGTAGATTAAATCAGTACACATAAGGTTATAGGGAATGGGAGTTGCAAGAGGCAAAAAAGCAGGCTGGTAAGCATACACAGCAATGAGAGATGTTGGCACACCCTTAGGCCTATTAGCACATATTGTTTAGAGGTTAATATCCCCATAGATCAAACTTAATTCATGGAAAAAAACTTACATTGCCATGCCTCAAGTTCATAGCTCAAAACACATAGGGGTAAATGGAGGTAGGGATTCATAGCAGAAACAAGCAGAAAGAAATAAACACACTAGTTTAAATATTTAACTCTGCAGAAGCAGTAACGTAGACATGGATACAAAAAGCTGTAAATAAACACATTGTGATGATGCTGAAGCTTAAATTAGGATATACCAGTTTCAAAGAAACAAATAGAGCAAAAGCAGTAGGTCATATGAATAGACCATAGTGCAGACAAGAAGAGAGAATACTATTATGAGTAAGTATGAGTTCAGAAGAGATTTTAAATTGTGTAGTGTAAAATTGTTAATCATGTGTGTGTATTAAAGAGTTGTGCCTTTTATAGTGTGAAAATCATGAGGAAATAAGGTAAAAAAATATTTAAGGAACTGATTATCAATCAATTACACAAGACTTCCCTTAATTAAGGGATTCAGATTCCAACGGGTGAAAACCATTTGAGGAAAGAAATTGAATAAGCACTTTGTGCACAGCAGACAATTAATGGCCAATACATAGAAGGTTATTTAAGGACAGGATTTTGAAATACACGACTGCACAAATAAGGCAAGAAAATCAATTAACATGCAGTAAATTAAAGGTCAGGGACCTTGTGATCACTGACCCATGAATGAACCAAGTCGTAAACACTAAGAAGGGTTTTAACTTAGGTCGAATCAGAGAGAAAATTAGCAAACAATGGAAAGAAGTTAATCATACCATATTCAGAGGAAAGTGTGAACTAATAACAAATTTGAAAGTCACTTAAGAGGGAAGAGCATTATATATAAGGAGTATATGAACGTATTAAGTATGAAAAGATTGTCGTGCCATTGTAAAATCAGTAAAAAGAAATCCAGTGTAGAAGAGTTTAGTAAAAATCAGCATTGTATGAAAACAAGGATGTCCAAACTTAGTTCAGAGACTCGAAGTTGGTCTGAAAGAATTAGGGGTTTTGAAATAAACTCTAGTTCAGGCAAATTACAAAGCAAAGATGGGAAGACAAGCAATTGAGTCGAAACATGTTCAGAGATTTTAGAGAAGAACTGAAATTTCTAACATACTTCTTTCAGCAACAGAACTCGTGAGAAACGTGGTAGAAAAGTAACATGAAAACACAGTAGAAGGGTCCAAAGGAAACAGAGTGGAAGAAACTAATTTGAAGCATAATGAGAAAAGACTGATAAGAATAGTAGAAAAAGCATGCTAAGAAATTTTAGAAGAACTTTAAACAGAGCTCAATAGAATGAACTTAATAAAGAAACTTAAGAACTTAGTAATGAAAAATGCAGCAGGAGAAACACAAGAACACGGGGGAAAAGAAATACAGTAGAAAAACATACGAGAGCATAGCATAGGAAAACACAGTAGGAGAAGCATACTAGAACATGGTTAGAGAAAATACAAGAACACAGCATAGGCAAATACACAAGAAAGACAAAGAAAATCAGAAAAACACTTAAATATTTTCAAAAAAAATCGGAAAAGAAAGATTTTTGAAAGTAGTTTTTGAAATAAGGGTCAGGAGAATTGTATGATAACTCCAGGGAAAGCATAGATACACAACAGATCTAAAGGAATCGGAAAAACCTAGAAGGGTTATGGTTTCAGAAAAACCCTAGAAGTGAGAAAGGCTTTGAAGGGTCATCGATCTGAGTCGGAGAGGTCAAAACCAAGCTCAAACAACCGTGGTATGCCGGACCTAAGCCGAAGATGACCGTGGAACTTCGAATCGACTGAGGTCTGGGTACAACCCTTCAAGCTCAGGCCTAGAATCTTCTGAAATCAGGCGCGTGGGAGTCATAGGAGGTCGGTGTAGGACTCTCAAAGCCTTGGAAGCCATAGATTTTGGTTGCTTTCAGGAGGTGGCTAGGTTTTGAGAAGATTTGAGAGAGTTTGAGAGAGTGGAGGGTTCAGAGGCGGCTGGTAGGTGACAAATGAGAGGGTTAGGGTAGTCGTTTGGGTTTTAAAAGGTAAGAGTGAATAGGGGTCGTTGATCTCAGAGATCAACGGCTAGGATGAGAGGGAGTCTGGGTCGGGTAGGATTTAATTGGGTCAGGGGCGGGTTTAAATAAAAATTGGGTTGGGTAATTGAGATTGGGATTGGGTTTAACTGGGGCTAATTTAAGGCTATAATCGAAATAGTTATGGCTAGTATTTAAATAACCACTTTTCACCTTATTTATTTTACAAAAATGGTGAAATAATTTTTGGAGAAAAATTAAAGGTAATAAATCAATTAATAACATATAAATATTATATTAAAAATACTGGAATCGATTTTGCAATTATAAACGCAATCAAATCTCAAAGTAGGCTAGTATTGCAATTATATGCAATTTAGCCTTAGAAAATACTAAATAAATTTGTAAAAATATGCAAAAATTAAATTAGATATATTTTAATATAAATATGAGAATCCAATAACTGAATTGTCAAAATGAAAATTTTGGAAATAGATTTATTAGGTTTTTCTTGATAAAATAGGGCAATAAATTAATTTAAAAATCTTTAAAAATTAAGAAAAAATAGGAAAACCCTTGGGCATACTTATATATGCATACCTATGCTATTTGAAAGGTAAAAAATATACAAGAAAAAATTGGGTATCAACAACGGGCAATGCAATTATTGCCGTGTGCCACGCCCCCTTTTTCCCTCGTGGGGAAGTCCGGGTTGCAACATTCATGGGGAACAACTCTTTTCCTTTTGGGACTTGGGTATTTGAAGAGTCGCCACCTAACGGATTAAGGTACTTTAGGGAACCTAGGGCAATTAACTCATGTAACCAGTTTGCATTACCAGAGATTAGGGTAAGGGATCGAAATAACCTTGAGGGGAAGGTGTTAGGCACCCCTCGCGGTCCACAATGGTGGGTACCGACCGAACTTAAACTATGTGAATTAGTCATTTAGTAGTAAGCAGTCTTAGCAAATATTTGCAAATAAGGGAAGTTTATATGGTACAAGCGCACATATTTAAGTAAAAGAAGTTTAGACAGTTTAAACGCATGTATGTAAAGAAAAAGAAGTTTAGACGGTTTAAACACATATATTTAAAAAAAATGTAACTTAGAAAGTTTAAACACACGTGAATTGGGACAAGGAAGTTCTAAGTTAATTAACCTATAGGATCAATCTGTGCAATGCCTAGTAATCCTCCTCAACTAGAGGGGATCCACGTGACATTAGCGCGCAGGTCATCATATTCTTTTACTAGCTATTACCCTCCCCTTAGTGGTTATAAGCGAGTTGAATTTACGAACTCTAAGCGTGTTTTACCCGTCCCTTCCTTGTGGTCCCGAAGGAGTTTAGAACCTCTAGACAATCTTAAGGTGTTTAAAAGGTAAATGCCTTGGTGACAACAAATAACACATAGGACTGTCAGTTAAGGAAGTAGATAAAAGCCTCATATTTACCTCCACATATACATAGGCAAATAAGCAGCACGTCTCAAAAAACTATTTTTTAAAGAAATCCAGAAAGCCTAGGAACATGATATTTATATGAACATTACAGAACATAACATGCAGCGTTTGTTTTAAGGGAGGTGGCAGAATCCTAACCAGTTTGCCTACCGGTTTTATAGCCTGTCAAGCCTATACAATTTCACAGAACCTGATTTCACAATTATCAAACGGCCTAAGGCTTGCCTAGGCATGTATATGCAGTCATAATCTGAGAACCACTTAAACAATTTGAAGTTCTTTCATCCTATAGGCATGCTGAGTGATGAATATATAGCAGGCGATTTCATATTGATTCATACCAGAATATGGCACCTATGTGTGGGTTGCTTTAGCCTACTTATTTTAGCTACATGTTTCAAAACAGATATACATGCAGTCCTAAAATAGGATCTCTAATACATATGGAGAGGTTTTTTATTTTAAACAGTATCAGTAACCTAATGGCAGGATTTCTGAGTGATAGTGACTTATGCCAAATCAGAAGTAAAATGATGAACTATAACATGTGATGTGCAAAAGCAGAAATATGATTATCCTACGTCAAGGTATCTAATGCACAAATTTTGCATGATTTAATGTGAGTAATCATAGCAATCCTAAAGCATGATATGTAATGTGTGACACAAACCTAAAACATGGTTTCTACAGCAACTCATCATAATATAAAACCAAAAATATGGTTTCTACCCAATTTACCCTACAGACTCATATAGCTACCATCCAATTTTTTACTAGTTACCCCAGTGTCTATTTACAAAGGATTATTACAAACCAGGATATAATTACATAAATGAAATACAGATTAGACTATCGGGAGCCTGACGCAGGCCCAAAATAAACTTGGGAGTACTTGGCCTTTGGTGTAGTCTCAAATGCCCAAAAATCTCATATCTAACAAGTGTCCAAGTGTGTTAAAGTTACCTAAGGACCTAAAGGATCCCGGAAAATGCTCACACCAAGACCATTCACAAATAGGGACTGATTATGTGCAGTATGGAAGGGTCAGCCCTAGTATGCCAAAGTTCAGAGAGATCTCAAGGATCCCTAAGCAGTACACATACCAGAGGGGCAGAACTTAATAATCTAAGAGTTAAGTGAGAGTGCTTGACACAATTTGAAAGATATAGTGAAAACAGTATAGAGATGACTCTAAGAGTGAAGAGGTTTTTTGAAATAGAAACTAGTTTGGTAGTGAAAAATAGTTTGAGAAGAGTACCAAAATATTTTTTTTTTAAAAGCAAACAATCAATTGGTCATGAAACATCTAGATTCAGAAACACTTAACAAATAGATCTCACACAATGATAAACGGATTGGGACACATAAGAGTCACATTCGGGTGGGTGGGGGGATTACATGGATAAGTTATAGAGGAAACACAAAGACAACAACTTCATAAAACACTTAGGGTCTTAGAGACTAAGAAGGTTAGTCATGGACAGTAAACAATTAAGACATAGATCGCAGATGTAATACAGAAAGCAGGACATGTATTGAACAGGATTAAATATACAGGTAGGGTGAATCACATACATCAAATAACCAACATGATCACATAGTTAAGGGATTAAAAAGATATTCACAAACAGGATGGTTAAGTATCAGATAACTGGGTGAAGTGTAGACATGCTAATGATACATTAAACAGGACAGACTTTAGACATGCTAGGCAAACAAGTAAGTAGGAAGATAGGTTGAATTTATAGTCGATGAACTAGTGCAGGAATGGAACACATAGGGTTTGGGTTTCAAAATTTAAATAGAGACATACCAGTTGGAGAAAAGAGTGCAGACTATAAAGTAGGTGTAGTTCCAATATCTAGCGTTGGCTTTCAGCCGGCTAGACCATGAGTTATCTCAAGTAGCAGAGAAAAAAGAGTTTGAGAGTGTGTGTGTGTTCTTTTAACTTGTGTTTGTGTATTAAGAAGTAAAATAGAGGCGTTTATATAGTAGTTCAAGAGTAGAGAAAATAAGGTAACGGAATCAATAGTTAACAATTAAGCGATCACAGAATTGGCCACACAAAGAGGTTCAGCACAGACTTCCCCTTAATTAAGGGCAAATAGCCAACGGTAATGACAGGAACTAATTAAGGCAAGAGTTTCAAATCAGGCTAAATAAAGGAGTAAAAAATCAGAGGTCTAATTAAGGAAAGGAGTACAAATTAAACAAAATAAAGAAATTCAGAATAAAATAATCAGCGGTTTAATTAAGGGAAGAATCGTGTAAAGGAATCTGTAAATATTCAACTATTAAATAAGGCAAGAACAACTAATTACGGTCGCAATCATAGAAACTGGCAATACTTAGGAGTACAGATTCTTAACAGAATGAATCAATCAACCAGATTAACAACAATTCTAGAAAGAATATATCGATTCTAATAAATAAAGTAGGCTAAGTAAAACTTTATAAACACAAAGAAGTTAACTGGAAAATTGATTCAAAAACCCTAATGGAGATTATTTAGGGAAAAAATCACAGAGAAAGGAAAATCGTGTAGGTCAAAGATATAGAGTGAATCAATACAACTGGTAACATTGAAAACTCAAAATCGAAGCAAAAAAAATTAGAAAATCAGAGTTTCACATAAAAGGGTTTAAGCATCCTTTGCAAAAATCAATCAAGAACACTAAATGATAATCGATTAAACATTTAAAAATTAGAAAGACCTTGAGAAAAAGACTTATAATAAAACCTAGTTTAGGAAAAAATGAGAAATCGGTTGAAAACCAAAAACATTCAAGGGAAACATGTGAAATATGTTCGATTCATGTCAGATCTGTACAGGTCTGAGAAGATCGGAGACCAAAAAAGGGTTTTTAGAAAGTGCAACAAAGACGAGAACACATGCTTAGAAAACATGCATTCGTAGCAAAATATGAAAGGTTTATTACTCATGGTCGAGCAAATGACCTGAAACAGTCAAAGAAATCGAAGGTGCAAACCAGACCACCTAGGTCCCTTGAGATCTTCTCAAGGATCTAAGAAATTGATGAACCATAGCAAGTAGGAGGCCAGTATAGGCCATAGATGACAAAGAAACATCATAGAACGGAGTGCTAAGCCGGTGACGGTGCTTGATGATTAGGGATTTAGGTCTCAATGAGAATGGAGAGGAGAGTATTCGAGGGTTGCTGTATGGATAAAATGATTTAAGGTTAGGGGTCATTAGGAATAAAAAAGGAAAGATGGAACGATGGCCGTTGATCTACGTGATCAACAGCCATGATTAAAGGGGTTTGGGTCCAGGTAGAGGTCTCTAGGTTTGGGCTAGGGTGGATTTGGACCTAGTCTTAGTGGGTTAGGTCTGAAAATTAGAGAAATTAAAAGGCTATTTGTTAAATACCCAAATAATTGATACATAATATTTTATAAAAATAATTAACAATGAGAAAAAAATAATTTTCATCCACAAAGATGTTTCAAAATAATTATTCAATATTTAAAAAATATAAGGGACCAATTTCTGGTAAAATCATTCAATGATGTGTATGTGGGCTATAATTACAAAATCAATGCAATTATAACCAAAAGGTGTAAATCTAGCCATTTGTTAAATAAATGGAACTTAATATGACTATAAATAGCATATTAAGTCATGAAATGCTCTAAAATCATTTTTGATATAATTTTATAATTATTTAAATAAATAAAATACTATGATTAATTAATTTAATATTTTAGAATTTATGAAAAAATAACAATTGATGTTAATGCATAGTTCTGGAGGTATATATGTATTTCAAAAATATTATAGGGAAAAATTGAGTATCAACGGCTGCCCCTCTTTACTCGGGAAGGATGAAAGAGTTTTCGGATAAAGAAATGATGGTCAATTTTGACCGAATGGGATATTTTGAAAGATCGAGGCCGGATTCTGGTCTTTGAGCTACCTACATATCCCTGTTTTTACAGGAATCAGTCCATGTGTAGTTCCGGATCCACCGGTGAATGAAGCCGTTGAAGTTGTCATAGGAATGGTTGCCAATTTCAGCGAAGGTTATTTTGTGAAAGGTAGCGTTGGATGGATTTATGATTATGGTTCCACAGTGTATCGGATGTATTATAGGGCAGATAGCTGGATATCACGAGGTAAGATGGGTGCTAATGAGAATCGGTTATGAACGGTAAATGAAAAAGGTAAGAACGGAAACCAGAGAGAATGGTTGCTCTCGTTTGCAAAACGGTTACCTCCGCGATCACATGCAAACTCAAAATACGATACATGAAAGTACGTAGATTACTATGAAAATTTAAACGTTATGCAAATTTCCTTTGGACCATGAAAGATTGTCTTTGGACGGTGCGGATGACATCTTTAGACCATGATATCCTGTGGCCATGAATTGTGAGATAAGAGATTCATAGGCCATGAAATGATGTTCTCGGGCCATGAAAATGGTGCCTCCGAACCATGACGCCTTTTAACAATAATGTGCAAATTTGAGATATCCTCAGGCCATGGCATGGTGTCTTCCGGCTATGAGGATGATGCCTTTAGACAATGACGCCTTTGGACAAATTGGCGATATTTCAACCTATGAGATGTAATAATATGATGCTAAAATTATCAAGACAAGGCTTAGACTTGTGGGATTGAGGGTAGTGCACTTGAAAGAGAAGCAAATAGATAGTGCTGAAATAGAGCAATATTTATGCAAGGAGGGACAATGCTTAGTCCCATGAGAAGTCAGTGCTTAGCCTTATGAAAATATAGAGGCAGGGCATAGTCTCATGCAATGTTTGGGGTAGGACTTAGTCCTATGCAAACGGAAGGCAGAGCTTAGCCTTATGAAAATATAGAGGCAAGGATTAGGCGTGTACGAGGTTCGGGATAGGGATTAGTCCCAAGCAAATGGAAGGCAGAGCTTAGCCTTATGCAAATATGGAGGCAGGGCTTAGCCTCATGCGAGGTAGAGACAGAGCTTAGTCTCATGCAGGATGAGGAATAGGGCTAGTCCCGTGCAAAGAGAAGGCATTGCTTAGCCTTATACAAATATGGAGGTATGGCTTAGCCTCGTGCAAGGTTCGGGACAGGGCTTAGTCCCATGCAAATGGACGGTAGATCTTAGCCTTATGCAAATATAGAGGCAGGTCTTAGCGTCATGTATGTGAGCACGTGATTTTTTCCCTATAATAATTATTCCCAGAAATTCAAAACAAAAATATAAATACGTTCTTTTTATTATTTTACAATTTTGTAGATGTTTCTGACATTTTGTGGCAATTGTTTGCATTTTTCATTGTGCATTTTAACTATGAAAACATGAAAAATATATTTGGCTTTGAATTTAGAATTTAATCTCATATTTTAGGTTTAATTAGTAGTTAAGTTGCTTTCAAAATAAAATATAAACAAAATAAAGAAAATGGTTCTTTTTGCATTCATAGTTTAATTTTTCTTGGTTTGCACTTAAATTAGGAGTTAATGTAGTTGAAAATTAAGAAATATAATTTTAGGGTCAATTTGATTGTTGGTTTTAATTTAGCATTCAATAAAATCAGAAAAATAAAATAGAAAAATTAAATAAAAAAACAAAGAAAAGAAGAAAATAAACAAAACAAAAGAGTTTGAAATAATAAACAAAAGGGCTGGCCAGTTCAGGCCATTTTTCATGAAAAGGCCCAAAAGCCATAACCCTAGCCCAGACTCAATTCCACCCCTAATGAGCAAATACCCCTCCAGCTCAAACGCTGTCTAGACCCGGCCTGCCCGCCCAGCCAAACGACGCCGTATTGTTAAGTTTAGATCTGGCCGTCGATTTTAAGTGATCTAACGGTCCATAATTGGTCGTGGTTTGAGATAGAAGTGTAATAAAACACTTTATGCAATAAGAGGCCAAATGTCACCTTCATCGTACCCCCTACCCCTCTCCGTCTCCGTCGCCGGCTCCGCCCTAGCTCCGCTGCCGGAAATCGCCCGCGGCGGCAAAGAACAACCAAACCTACTCAAATTTATACTGTTTCCTCTCCTTCACCTCCCCATTCCATATCCACCATAACTTTCCTCCAAATATCACCCAAACTCTCCAAATAACCCAAACCCTAGTGCCGCCACCTCTGTGCACGACGGCGCCGCCACTCAAACTTCACCAAATTTACACTGTAGGTGCACGTCCACCCCCACATCACAGATCCATACCCCTCTTACTTCAAATATGCCTTAAGCTTCTCGAATATCTAATCTAAAATCAGGAACTGGGCGGGCATCGTTTCTTCTCCAATTTCTTCACGAGGTTTGGACTCAATTTCATCGTGGAATAAGGTTATTTGACTGTTCTTGACTAAGAACAGTCGATTGATATTATACCACGGTTGAAATTGAAAAGTCAATCGTGTTCGAGGGTAAAGCAGTAAGGTCTTGTCTTCTTATTTGATTATTTCTTTTGTTTGTTTTAATTTCTCGTTGTGATAATTGTTTGTCAGTGAGTTATTTTGTTACAATTTCTAGTCTGATTTGGCTTTAATTCTTGAATTAAATTAGGGTTTGATTTTCAGTGATTTTGTTCTTGTTAATTTGATTTTAGTATATTAGCGTTATAATTTTAATTTGTTCATTATTACCAGCCTTGGAACATAGTTCAATTAGAGTTAATCTCAGTTCTAATTAGAATTAGTTCGTTAGATGGATTAATCCTTTTAGGGAGTGTTTGGTTATAGCTGATGATCTTTAACTAGGGTTGAGGTTTGTTTAACTAGGTTAGTAATTTCATGGGTAGTACAAGGGCAGTAAGGGTCGTTTACTTAGGGAATAGGATAGCAACTGAATTTGGAAGCTCTAGAATACTTTAGAATAGGGTTCAATTTTGTAATTTCAAGAAATATAGTAGGATAACTTGAAAAAGAAGTCAGTAAATTAGGGACTAAGGGATAAAGTCTGGAAATAAAAGAGGGGGAAAAGTGTGAGGGGGATATAGAAGCTTCCCCCTGAAATTTGCCTATAAAAAGCAACCCCCCTTGCCTTCATTAACAAGTGGAGAAGCTCTGAAAATCCCCCCCCCCCACTCTTACAAGTATTCATCAGCTCAAATTTGAATTTCAAATTCAAAAACTTCTCTTAGATCTTATTTTCCTCCAAAAAACCAAAAAAAAAACAAAAAAACCAAAAATCTACCGTTACATTGAGATTTTAGATTGATTGCAAGTCTAGTTTGGTCCTAGATTCAATTTCAAGTCGTTTAGGGGTTATTTCAAAGCTTTTTGGTTTGTTTCTGTTGGCTGAAGCTTCAGAGATCTGCTAGGATTGATTTCGAGTGGGTTTTTGGTTTCAATCGAGTTATTTTGGAGTCATTTTGGTGTTGTACCTCTGTTACATTTTTCTGGCTTAAAATTGCTGCTGTGACTTGCTATCTGCTCTGTGAACTTGCTGTTTGCTGTTACTGATTGCTCCTTCTTCATTATTGTAAATTCCAGGTACACCTTATGTCATTCTCAAGTCTGGAAGTAAATGAACCTGCTGCTTGATACTTTCCTTAGTGAGCTTCATTGCTGTACCTATAGGATTACTGTATTTTCAATGTGTATTTCCATCTAAAATTGAGAATTGGACTGTTTGGGACTGTGCTTGTTAGATTGTTATATGTGGATAGTTAACAGATGTTAGACATAGTTTAATTTTTTATTTGTACGTATATAAGCCTGGACTGTATAAATAGACTGAATAAGTGGATCTTCTGAGACTCATTGACTGAGGATTTTATCTAGTGTAGCCTTAGCATAATATAATTGACTTCTCGTATTAGTTCAATGTTTTGATTGATAATAGGATGTTCAAGTTGTTATGAGAAGTTGGCAGAAACACTAGTTTTAGGTACGTTTAATTCAAGTGTCATTGTTATATCCATGTGCAGTTAAATTCAAAAGGAGTTATTAATTAAAAATTGGATTCAGAATGAATTTTTATTCATATTAGTGTTAAATCAAATCTGTTGTGTATTCAAATACATAAATAGCTTAACAATTCATTTACAGGTTTAAAGCATACAAAACAGTCCAGGAAATGTGTTAATTTGGTTTACGTTTGGCGAAATTTAGGAGTTGTATGTCTCTTTGATAATTAGGTTTAAGGCTATCTGATAAGAATCAATATTTGAAAGTTAAGTCATTCCTCCATGAAAGAATAGCTGTGAACTTAATTGATAGATGGGAGTTCATATATTTGGTTGTGTTTGGACCTGGCAGCCTCACGTTACAAGCCTGGGCCACCTTTTCGAAGCCCAAACGTGACTGCTTCAGCTTGAATCAGACCTGGGCCTGAATCTGTTTAAAGCCCAGTGTCAAACAGTTTTCCCTCTCATTTAGGCCTGACCGCAAGCCTATTACCAAACAGTTTCTTACCAAGCTAGTTGAAAATTCCTTTTAATGGGCTAAGTTTGAAGCCCAGAAATGCTAAAGGTTGGAATTTATATTAAGATCACGGGATTCAATTTATAACATAGGTTTTGGGCCTCCTAGTTAAGTAGCATGCTTGAGTTAAGAGGTTTGCCTCTTGTTCAAGTGTGGACTTGAACTTGAGACCCAAATTCCTTGATCACTTTAAATAATAGCGATTAATAAAATTGATTAATTAGGATTCTTTAGAGACAAAATTAAATAAAAAATTATAGCTTGCTCTAGGATGGCCTTTAAATAATAAGATGAGACGAGCCTCGCCAAACAAAATGCATAAATTGCGGAGCCCTCATTAAATGCTTATATTAAAATACTTAGAATTCGGGGTGTGCCGTTTAGCGAATTTCACGGCCCTCCGCAAAGATAATAACCCATTAGTAACTTTAGGCGCGCCTTTAATAATTTTATCTTCTTAAATACGGGTGTGCATTTCATGCAACCCAAATCCAAATCCCAAAATGTTGAATAAGAGTGTGTTGAGGATCCGGGTGCATTTCATGTGACGTGATCCAAAAACATGTTCTTAAACGACGTTCACTTTCTTAAAAATTGACTAAAACCGGTAAATAATTCTAAAACTGCACTATAGGTTTTAACATGTATTAAAATCAGGTTTTAGCCAAATATAGCAGTTGAGCGACCGTGCTAGAACCATGGAACTCGGGAGTGCCTAAACCCTTCTCCTGGATTAACAGAATTCCTTACTCGGATTTCTGGTTCGCGACTGTAATACAGAATCAAACCCTTTCCTCGATTCGGGATTCAAACCGATGACTTGGGACACCATAAATCTCCCAAGTGGCGACTCTGAATTTTTAATAAAATGAATCCCATTTCGATTGTCCTTCAATTGAAAAAAAAACTTTTTATTATACCTTTTGCGGGGTGTAGTAGTAAAAAAGGAGGTGTGACAATGTAAGAGGGGAGACATAGCTTAGTCTCATGCAGGATGCGGGACAAGGCTTAGTCTCATGCAGATGGAAGGCAGTGCTTCGCCTTATGGAAATATGGAGGCAGGGCTTAGTCTCATGCAAGGTTCGGAACAGTGCTTAGTCCCAAGCAAAGAACGAGTAGAGTTTTTCTTAGCTGGATATATATTAAGTGTCTGGTAGCCCGATTGAGAGTGATTTTGCTGCGTGTATATATTTGTGAATGCTACGTTTGTGAGCACGTGATTTTTGCCCTAAGTAAATTATTACAAAAAATTCCAAATAAAATGATTTCTTTATTATTTTACAACTTTTTTGTTAATTTTGTGTTAATTGTTGCATGTTTATTTGTGCATAATAATTCATATGAAAATACAAAAAATATGCATTTGAATTTAGGGATTTAATTTCACATTTAAGTATTAATTAATATTAATTTATTTTAGAACGAAATATGAAGAAAATAACAAAAAATAGTTTCTTTGCACTTTTAATTGTTAATTGTTGCATTTATCTTTAAATAGAATTTTTAAATAATTTTAGGAGTTAAATAGTTTAACTTTGAATTATATTAGGTCTTTGTTTTAATTTTTTACATTTTTATAAAATCAGAAAAATAATACAAAAAATACAAAATGGAAAAAACAAACAAAAATAAGGAAATAAAAAGAAATAAAAAGAAAAGCTTTTAATTAAAAGAGTTGGTCTTGCAAAAGACCAAATTTGGGCCGATTTTTGAATCAAATCCGCCTGGCCCAATCAGTAAATCACCCCCAAAACCCAAGCCCAAATCTTGTCTAAACTCGATCCAGCCCCCCTATATACTAAACGACGTCGTTTGATCTCAGTCGTTCATCACCCTCAATCCAACGGTCCTCATTTGATTCGAAGGGTTTACTAAAATTGTCTGAAAAATATTGATAACCCTAAGACATTCCACCCCTTCCTCGTACCAAACCTTTCCCCTGTAATGCCGGTGACGGCCGCCCTACCCCACCACATTGCCACCTTCCTCCGCCGTCCGCCGCAGGCCGAAAATCGTCGCTGCCGGCGGCAATTCTCAGATCAACCCCAAAATTTCACCATATATCCTCCTCTTCCTCCTCTTTCCAACCCTCAAATCCTTTTCCTTCAAATCTTAGTCGGTCGTCTCAAATCTCAAATTTAAGTTCCGGCCAAAACTCCACTTCTTCCAAATCCGGTCAAAATTACACCCTAGCCTCGCCTTAACTTCCTCATATTGAATACCTAACCCATTTCCCTCGAATCACAATGAAACTCGTCGAATATTCAATTGAAGTTCTCCGGTGAAAACCCTAAACCATCCAAACTCGCCCAAATTCATACCCTACACTCCCCTGACCTCCCTCGTCCCTAATCCTTAACCAAAACCCCTCAAATCTCACCGGTTAAGCTTAAATTTCGAATCTAGGATTATTCGCTTCTGGACTGTTTTGAGGATTTTTCAAGTCGAGTGAACTCAGGTTAATATTATAGGTTTATTTCTTAGGAAATGGACGTATAATATTAACTTGAAGTTAATTTCGAAGGTTTTTTTTTATGAAGGCCAAATTTCAGTAAGTGTTCTTCTCTGGCTCTTCTTTAGTTTTTTTAGTTTGATTCATTGTTCAATCGAGCATAGTTCTTAATTCCCAGTTTAGTTTAACAGCATCTCGTTGCTATAATTGTTATAAATATTTCGGTTAATTTTTATGTTAATTTTCATCTCTTTGTTTAAATTCTGATTCTATTTTGATTTTTATTCAGTTTGAATGCTCAATATTAATTGGTTTAATTAGTCGTTAGTTTAATTAGGTGTCTCATTTGTTTTGTTCATGTGGTATTGAGTTGGGATTTGACTTGATTCCAATAATTAGTTAAGTTTTATATGTTTGATAGAGGTTTCCAGTTCAGTAGTATAAAGTTTAAATTTCTTTTAATATGTTCAAATAAAATTTTAGTTTGTTCATATTGATTTTTGTCTGTTTTGTTCTTCTAGAACTGACTCGGGTTGATTTCAGTTTATGATTTTATTTGGTAGTTGTTAATTCAATGATAGTCTTAATTGGTATTTATTAATTCAGAGTTTTAATTAGGTTTGTGAATTGGTTATAGCTGATAAGGATAATTATAATTAGTTTTTAACCCTAATAAAGGGGTTTGGGTGGGTTAGTGATTTCAGAAGGTTTCAGGGGTAGTTTAGGCATGGGAAAAGGGTAGTTTTATTAGAAATAGTAAATTCAAAACAAAGGCAAGGGTAGTATAGGCATTGCTTAGGTAAAAGAATACTCTAGAACCCTCTAGATAGGGGGTACAAGTGGAATTGCAGTAATTTTTAGGTAGTTACTTGTAGCACAAGTCAGAAATTGAAGGGTTAATAAATGAAATCTGAAATTAAAAGAGAGGGAAAAATAGGAGGGCCATCTAGAACCTTCTGCCCTATTTGTTGCCTATAAAAGGCAATCCCAATGTCTTCTTTAACAAGTTAGACACCCCTGAAAATTCAAAAGTTTTTGGAGCCTCAAAATTCCTCCCCAAAAATTCCCTAAGTCTAAAATTTGAATTTCAGATCAAAAACCAGATCTGCAATTTGAAATTCCCCTCTTCATCTAAAAAAATTAGAAAAATACGCAAAAGCTGTAGAAAAACCATAAAATTACAGAAAACCAAATAAAAAATATTGTTTTATTCAATTTCTTAGGTTAAACTTCGAGTTTTGGCGGTTGATCTGCATTTCTTAGCTTAATCTCTTGCAAAGTGTAATCCAAAGGTGTTTCTAGTTGATTTCCAAGTGGTTTTGGGTTCAATTGAGACTTTAGGATCAGTTTTGAGTTGTGTGTAGTATGGATTGTTTCTGGGATCATTTGAAGGTCATTTGAGCTTGTTCGAATATGTTTTGAGTTGATTCATTGTTCCTGCCTAGTTTTTAAGCATTTTGGACTGTTGAAATCACCCCTGGGTTAAAATTGCTGCTGTGATTTGTTACTTGCCCTGTTAATTGCTTGATTTGCTGTTGATCCTCATCTACTTTCGTTTATTCATTTCCATGTATATTATAATACCTCAAGTGAGGACTGGATTCCTATGTGTGACTACTGTTGAAGATGAATATTTGAAGACTCTTTCGTTTCCTTAGTTTACATGTTCTGAATTTTATACTTAGGAATTTAATTCAATATTGTTATTAGACTATCGTCTATTTTTGTATTAATTAAAAATTGAGTTGTACTATAGATTGTATAACTGGACTTGGACTGTTTTTTTTTTTTGGACTGTTAACTTTGAATTTGTAATAGTATCTTTAATGTAGTATAGTTTGACTCCCTAAGCTAATTGTTTGCTAAAACCAGAACTGGATATAAGTATTAACGAACAGGTTTTATTTCATGTTTAGCCTAAGCCTGATGAATGTTCCTTAACAAATTTGGTTAAGCTTAAGGATTCAATACAAGTTTAAATTATTTTTATGTTAATTCCTTAGTAATGATGCTTCATTTGGTTAAATGTTAGTGTTTGAAATATCGAAATTGAACTGGAAATTGTAGTTTATACTGTCAGCCGTCTAATATTTCATTCAAAAAAAAAATTAGTAATTGCACCTTTACATAACTTAGTATTATTTTAGATGTCAATAGATCCTTAAGTTTTACTTGTCACAAAATCAATGATTCAATACACCACTATCATAATGATTGTTCCACAACCCTCAATAATTAGCATATTAGTTCAATTATGGTTTTGTGTGTTACTGAAATGGAAATCCCATTGGGAATTAGATGTTAAGCTGGCCCTGAGATTTGAAGTTTCAAGTCGTGTTGGGCGAGAAATATGTTGGGCCAGTCATGAGCCCAAATCAAAATTGTTAAAGTATTATAGGAATTGGGCCAATCGTAAGCCCAAATTTGTTATAAGCCCCAACCCTTAAATTACATAGGTAAATGGGGAATTAATTGACAAATATAAAATGGGGTTCCGAATTAGGTAGCGTGTTCAAGTTAAAAGGGGTCTTCCCTTTTGTTTGAATTCGGACTTGAATTCGGAGTCCGAATTTATATTTGTGAATTAATTGGCCTTTTAGAGACAAATAATAAATAGAAAATTATAGTTTGCTCTAGGAGGGCCTTTTAATAAAATGAGACGAGCCTCGCCAAACAAAAATACAAATTGCAGGGCCCTCATTAATTACTTAATTAAAATACATAGAAATTCGGGATTGGTCGTTTAGCAAATTTCACGGCCTTCCCAAAAGATAACAACATGTTAGTCTCTTTTAGACGCGATTTTAATCAAATTACATTCCTAAATACGGGTGTGCATTTCATGTGACCCAAATCTAAATCCAAAAATGTTGAATAAGAATGTGTCGAGGATTCAGGTGCATTTCAAGTGACGTGATCCGAAAACACGTTCTTAAACGATGTTCACCTTCGTAAAAATAATTAAAAAGCGGTAAATAATTATAAAATTGCACTATAGGTTGGAGAATGTATAAAAATTAGATTGTAGCCATTTATAATAATTTAAGCGATCATGCTAGAACCACGGGATCCGAGGGTGCCTAACACCTTCCCCCGGGTCAACAGAATTTCTTACACAGAATTTCTGGTTGGCAGACTCCCATTGGGAAGTCAACAATTTTCCTCGATTTGGGATTTAATTTAAACCGGTGACTTGGGACACCAAAAGTCAATCCTATCCCAAGTGGCGACTCTAAAATAAATAAATAAAATAATCCCAATTCGAATAATGTCACTTTAAATGGAAAAACTCCCTTATATATTTATCCTTTGGGGTAGGTGTGTAAAAAAAAAGGAGGTGTGACAGCTCTGGCGACTCTGCTGGGGATACGAACCCAGAACTTTTATTCAGGGTTCAAGAATTTGAGCTTAGTATAACAGTTATATTTGGATTTATCTGTTTTTTCCATGCTATATGTGCTAAATATTTTACCGCTTTGATATTTGTTGAACTGTACATATAAACTGTCTCGAATCCCTTCCTATTTCTGAGTCTTCTACATCATGGAGAAGGGTGCACTTCGTGTAGCTTCTCTTCTATTTAGAGTCTTTCCCAATTTAGAACGAGGTTTGGATAAGTTGCTAAGCCGGCGGAGCTTCTGTATCCCCGTTACGCTGCCTCCCTCTCGGCTCGAGCTGTCCGCTCGGGTAAGCCAGGTCTAGATCAATAAACCTAGGGTTTAAACCTAGAAGAACAAAAACTCATGCCGGATTCCTAATAGGATGTTTGTTTGCATCATGTGCATTTTGACTTAGGGGACTCAACACAGGGGTTGGGTCCGTCTAGGACAGGTAACCTGAAATGAATTGACCATCTTGATGCATCTTACGTGCTACTTGCGCATTTATTTGCTCGGCTTTGCATGCTGACCGGCTTGTCAAAATGAGTGAAAATTGAGAAAAATAAGCAGTGTTAGGACTAAGTGAGGATGACCATTTGTTTTGAAAAAACCCAATGCCCAAATAGTACCAAAATGCTGCCGGATTTTTGAAAAATGAAAATAACAAAGAAAAAGAGAAAATTATGTGAAAAATAGAAAGAAAATTGTTATTCAAAATAGCTTTGAGTTTGGCAAATTTGCCCGAACAAAGCTGGTTTGATTCTCACCGGGTGTGAGATATGTAGACAACCCTTATCGGGTCCAACGTCCCTTTTGCAAAAATAGCCAAAAAAAATGTCAAAATTTTAATTTTTTGTCAAAATAAATCGGCCCAAACTACGCTGGTTTGATTCTCACCGGATGTGAGATACGTAGGCAACCCTCATCGGGTCCAACCACCCTTTTGCAAAAAATAGCCAAAAAATGTCGAAATTTTAATTTTTATCGTAAATAAAGTCGGGTGACGCCATTCTTGTTAAAATAAGCCGAATGTTCCCAAAAGGGCGCCGGAAGGCTATTTTTGCAAGAACAGCCACCCTGAGTCATATCAAATGGTTTGCGGACACAACCTTAAAATATTTCCCTCAAAAGTGCTGAAAGGCCGTATTCGTAAAACCAAATCATTGTTTTGATTAAATAAAGAATTTTGCAAAAAATAGCCAGTTTTTAAAATAAATCATTAAAATTCCCTTTTTAAATAAACATGCAGGATGACTTCAAGTAACATCGAGACCTTCTCAGTCCTGAGTGAGATCCCCTTGAAACTTCACATATGGTGGCACGATCTAGGAAAAGGAAGCAGAGATACCGTGGTTAAAAGTTTGGGCGGTCTAGTTGATCTACTAAACATCAAACCGAGGAAAGATATCATTGAGGCACTAATACCATTTTGGGACCCTAACCATAACGTATTCCAGTTTTCAAAAATTGAAGTCACACCTACATTAGAGGAGATCGCGGGATATGCGAGTCTCAATGGGAACCTGCGAGGAAGATACCTACTGGCACCACGACCGGTAACCCTTCATAGGTTCTTGGATTTGTTAAACATTAGTGGGGATATTCAGGACCCGCATCTGACAGAAGGGTGTTGTACATTGCACTTCCTATATCATCGGTATGGCAACCCAAAAGGTTCCGAGGAGCCCAACACCGGCTTGACACATGCCGGAAATAAAGACAAATAGGAAGCTCGATGGGGATTAGCCTTTATGGTGGCCTTTCTGGGAGTGGTGGTTTGTCTGAGAAAAGATAGTCACATAGACCTCGGCCTGGTAGGGATGCTAGATGTTGCTATGAAAAAACCTACTAGCACAGTGGTTCCTCTGATCGTAGTAGAAATGTACCGAGCTCTGACCAAATGTCGCGAAGGCGAGAAATTCTTTCAAGGTTGCAATTTGCTCTTACAGTTGTGGATGCAAGAACACCTCTGTCACCGCACAGGCTATATGAACTAAACCGTTGAGTTGTATTGCAGAATTTGGGACCCGGGTGACAGGTATTGAGTTCCTTGAAGGTACTGAGGCCTGGTCGTCATGCTTAAGATCCCTGACCGCAGATAAAGTCGAATGGGCTTATGGTTGGCTTCCTGTTACTGAAGCTGTATACACATCAGCAGAGGTCCCCTATATTCTTTTGATGGGTACCCGAAGCATACAGCCTTACGCTCCTTACCGGATTTTGCGACAACTTGGAAGATTCCAGACAGTGCACAATGACGAAGACCTGAGTGAGCAAGTCATTGAGTTAGGCCCGAAGGCTACATTTCCTGAAGGCAGAATCCGAAAGATATGGAATGAGTGTCGGTTCCTTGAGCCAAAAACTATAATACAGGACCAAGCTAGAGGCGAAGTAGATCCCAGGTATCTGACGTGGTTTGGCAAAAGATTTCAAATCCTAGAAAGACCCGCTAAAAGACCACACGTGCAGCAATTTACCGATGTGGTCCAAGTTCAATGGGATTGGCAAGCAAAGGAAAAGGAGTACCGAGCTAGAATAGGACGATTGGAACAACAGGTCCGGGACCTCCAATTCGACAAAAGTGTACAGGCTGTAGCCGACGAGGGTGACAAAAAGAAATTAGCTCAGGAAACGAAGCACTCAAAGCCCAAATTAAACAAATGAAAATAGATGCCCGAAACCAAGAAAGAAGTCTATCTGATGAAAGGTTGATCAAAGGGTTAAAGAAACAAATTTCGGACTGCCAAGAAGAACTAGAAAAATCCGAGGGAAATATGGCAAGACTCCTGGTGCATTGGGCCAAAAAGACTAAAGAAAAAGCCCAATTTGTGCAGCAAATGAGGAGAAACTACGAGGGGACTATCGCCAAGATGAAGAGAAAAATGGATACAATGGAACAAAAGACAGCCCAGTGGGATAAAGAATTCCAAGCCGAGATTAACCAATGCTACAGGTTAATTGCAGAGATGGAAAGGGAAATTAAACTGCTACAAGATCTGCACTTCTAGGACTTGCAGGTGCTAGAGGCTCGTACACAACAAATAAGCCGACTCCTCCAAGAAAAGGGTCGAATCAGGGAAAGGATCAGAAACATTGCCCACTATATTGTCATGAAGTGTCAAGCCGGCGAGCGAATGGGTCGTACCACGTCCTTTGCCTCAATGATGATATTTGTTTGCCAAGTCATGAATGATTTAGATCAGTTACAAAGGGGTCTCGCACGAAGGCCCGCGAAAATGTCGAATGATGCTCCGCGAGCCCCAAAATTTGAAACATTGATGTATTCTTAGTTAATCGAGTCTGTATTTTGCTTTTGAGTCTGTTTTTGTAATTTCATTTTCAAGAAAATAAAATAAATAGTCTAGTAGTTTCTGTAACCGCAGTTGTTATCAATGAAAAATTGAAAATTCCCAAAACTTGTTTTCTTACTTTCGCATTTGTTTGCAAGAACTACGCTTGGTCTGATTCATGCAGGGTCATGATACGTAGGCAATCTATATAAGATTCGACTGTAATCCTAGGAAAAACAGAAATAAGATAAATAAAAGGAAAAAACAAAAGAGAAAGAAACGCAAAAGAAGAAAATAAGGCATTTAGAGAAAAAATCATGGCTAAAGAAAAGAAAAAGCAGAAAATGAAAATGGAGAAGCAGGAAAAGAAAATGAGAGAAACAAAACAAAAAGCGAAAGAAAAGAGAAAAGGAATAAGAAGAAAAGCCGGGATGACACATACAACCGAAACAAACATGTAGATATCTATTTAATTGTATAGGTGCATCACACTCCAATGTGCAGTTACCTATCTGTTACTTGTTTCATACTAACCCTTCGTTGCTGTCAATATCCAACTGAGTATTTTAGAAACGGTGGTTGGTTTGTGGAAAACTGGCCTCGCATCGATACTTCACCATATCCAAAGGAAAAACAGAGATGTCATCTGAAATGACCTTGCCTGCAGTCCCCATACCTGAAGATAGCCTAATCTTTGGGATCCCGGCCTCTGAATCCAATACAGCTAAAGAAAATCGGATCCTGCACTTGTGCTTGATGGAAATGTAGGATGCTTGGAACAACGGGAAGGAACCCCCAAGCACTATCCCCAGATTCCCAGAATTGTTCCCTAGATCTGGAGGTGCTACCACGGTCCCTATCAGCCGCCCAAATATTCCTCTAGGACAACCGACCATGACTGCTAACTTATTCGGAACGCCCTCTGAGGATCATCCCCAAGTGTTCCCATATGGAATTTCTCCCAACATCTTTACAGCTCCACCATCATCTGCAACCACCCAACCATCGATGCCAAAACATGCTTTTGACCCTTCGGTCTTCACATTTCAGAATCTAGTTTTTCAGGCTGGCCCTCCTCACTATCCTCAATATACCTACTCCCAGCCACTGTATGAGATCACATCGGGGCAGGACAAAACCCCTAATGCCCCGGAGCAGGATGAAATGACAAAAAATTAAGGAGTTTAGAGCAGAGTCTAAAAAATATGCAGGGTTTAAGCGGGCAGAAGAGTGTTTCTTACAATGATTTGTGCATGTTCCCTCACGTGCACCTGCCTATGGGATTCAAAATGCCAAAGTTCGAAAAGTATAATGGACATGATGATCCCATTGCTCACCTCAAAAAGTATTGTAATCAATTGCGTGTGGCTGGTGGAAAAGAAGAGTTACTAATGGCTTACTTTGGAGAAAGCTTGGTGCGCATAGCGTCGGAGTGGTACATGGATCAGGACATATCTCGATGGCATATCTAGGATGACCTTGCTAGAGATTTTTTCCGTCAATTTCAGTACAATATAGACATTGCGCCAGACAGGAATTCCTTGGCAAACCTAAAGAAAAAGCCCTCAGAGAGTTTCCGTGAATATGCAATCAAGTGGCGTGAACAGGCGTCAAGGGTGAAGCCTCCAATGGATGAGGTTTAGATGGTCACTGTCTTCTTACAGGCTCAGGAGGCAGATTATTTTCAAAACATGATGTCCGCTATGGGTAAGCCTTTTGCAGAGGCAATAAAAATCGGAGAGATGGTAGAGAATGGGCTAAAAACGGGCAGAATCTTGAGCCAATCGGCCATAAGAGAAACCTCCCAAGCCATCCAAGGCGGGTCTGGAGGAATGGATAAAGGCAAAAAGAAAGAAGAAACAGTGATGGCAACATCGGGCGGAATAAGATACCGAGCTCCTAGATTGGTGTTCTCAGAAAATGCCATTCAGCACTACTACCCTCACACAGATACGACTTATGCTCATCCACCTTATGCGGTAATGAATGCTCAACCTTTTGGCCACCCGCAACCATAAGCTAACCGAAATCCACCTTCATTCTAGAGAAACCAACCACCTTACCAAAACCAATATAACCCCCGACCACCACAAATAATTTTTGCCCTCAGGAACCGCCTAAGCGACCAAATTTTACCCCGATTGGTGAACCATATTCCAGCTTGTTCCCAAAGCTCGTCCAGATGAACCTATTACAGCCTATTCCCCAAAAGAGGCCGAATCTGGAATCTCCAGCCTATCAACGAGGTGTTCATTGTGCATATCATTTAGGGGCTGAAGGGCGTAGTACTAACAGCTGCTGGACATTGAAACAAGCGGTGGAGAACTTAATAGAGCAAGGGAAAATTGTGTTGAAGAATGAGGATGTCCCAAATATGACTAATAATCCACTGCCCACTCACAACAACGGGTCAGTTATCGGGATGATTTGTGAAGATAGGGAGTTTGATCCAGCCTTAAAAGCTATAATTGCTATCGCTGATGCGGAAAGAAAGCCAAAGGTGGCTCCGAAGCAAGAGAAAGGGGAAGAGAAGAGCAAAATCACCAAGACAGTAACACAAAAGAAAGCCGATTTGAAAAAAGGAACACAAATATACGGAACCACGCAAGCCTATGTGGTGCAGGGGACAGTCAAACCACCTCGGCTGAGTAAGCCAGTGGTTACTGTACGCGTACCACAGAAGCCCAGGACGAGCCCTGCTACGGTACCATGGAGTTATCATCAGACAGTGGTAACATATGAAGGTAAAGAGATCTTGGGAGGGCTGCTAAACAATTCCCCTGTTAAGGTAAACAATGCCACCAGAAGGCGTTTCCCACCTAAAGAGCATGTGAGGGCTGAGGAAGCAGAAGTGGGAAAAATGAAAAGGACCGATTATACGATGCCACATCTGTATGAGACCTTTGTCAAGCCTAAGTATAGTGAAGAGGAAGATGATGAGGTTCTCACAGCTGAAGAAAGTAAGGAAATATGTGGAGCTGTGAGACAACTGCTTTATGAAGCCAATATGGTTCAGCCAGGAGAAGGCACTAGCACCGCTGAGGTGTTATACATGGGACCAAGCGCCAAGCTCCAAAACTGGAAGGCTACGCCATTCTAGATCAGGCGGGAGTCCAGGTAGACTAGTTCTGCCATTTTTCTGCATCCCGAGTTATTTCAGGGTGTAACTAGGATGTTTCTTTTAGTTTCTTGTCTTAAAAAAAATGAAATCAATATTTCATCGTTCATTTTTTCTTTCTGATTTTGCTATTTTTCCCCTTCATTTCTTCTTTTTAGTTCTAATAATGCAGTTTTAAATAACATGACATGCTTGTGGACTTCATGCCCAGACTCAAACACACTGTCTAACTGTGAAATAATGAATCAAGAACCGGAATATGATGAAGAAGGTAACCTTGAGGAAATAAAACAAAGAATGAGAACAATTGAAGGAAAATTGGTTCGCGAGTTGGAAAGGTCCATACATTACAACAAAAGAGGGTGCTGTACTCAGGGCACATCCGGGCATTTGTACCAACAAAGAATGGCCCGCGCTTACAACAAGAAGGTGTGTCCCAGGAATTTTGATTCGAAGTCGTTCATCACCCTCAATCCAACGATCCTCATTTGATTCGAAGGGTTTAATAAAATTGTCTGAAAAATATTGATAACCCTAAGACATTCCACCCCTTCCTCGTACGAAACCCTTCCCTTGTAACGCCGGTGACGGCCGCCCTACCCCCACTACACTGCCACCTTCCTCCGCCGTCCGCCGCCGGCCGGCAATCATCACCGGCGGCGGCGATGCTCAGATCAACCCCAAAATTTCACCATATACCCTCCTCTTCCTCCTCTTTACAACCCTCAAATCCTTTTCCTTCAAATCTTAGCCGGTCGTCTCAAATCTCAAATCTAAGTTTCGGCAAAAACTCCACTTCTTCCAAATCCGGTCAAAATTACACCCTAGCCTCGCCTTAACTTCCTCATCTTGAATACCTAACCCATTTCCCCCGAATCACAATGAAACTCGTCGAATATTCAATTGAAGTTCTCCGGTGAAAACCCTAAACCATCCAAACTCGCCCAAATTTATACCCTACACTCCCCTGACCTCCCTCGTCCCTAATCCTTAACCAAAACCCCTCAAATTTCACTGGTTAAGCTTAAATTTCTAGGATTATTTGCCTCTGGACTGTTTTGAGGATTTTTCAAGTCGAGTGAACTCAGTTTAATATTATAGGTTTATTTCTTACGAAATGGACGTATAATATTAACTTGAAGTTAATTTCGAAGGTTTTTTTTTATGAAGGCCAAATTTCAGTAAGTGTTCTTCTCTGACTCTTCTTTAGTTTTTTTTGGTTTGATTCATTGTTCAATCGAGCATAGTTCTTAATTCCTAGTTTAGTTTAACAGCATCTCGTTGCTATAATTGTTATAAATGTTTAGGTTAATTTTTATGTTAATTTTCATCTCTTTGTTTAAATTCTTATTCTATTTGAATTTTTGTTCAGTTTGAATGCTCAATATTAATTGGTTCAATTAGTCGTTAGTTTAATTAGGTGTCTCCTTTGTTTTGTTCATGTGGTATTGATTTGGGATTTGACTTGATTC
>MU696878.1:22527-59684 GCA_026770625.1 Nicotiana glauca | reverse complement strand
AGTTCAGTAGTATAAAGTTTAAATTTCTTTTAATCTGTTCAAATAAAATTTTAGTTTGTTCATATTGATTTTTGTCTGTTTTGTTCTTCTAGAACTGACTCGGGTTGATTTTAGTTTATGATTTTATTTGGTAGCTGTTAATTCAATGATAGTCTTAATTGGTATTGTTTAGTTCAGAGATTTAATTAGGTCTGTGAATTAGTTATAGTTGATAAGGATAATTGTAATTAGTTTTTAACCTTAATAAAGGGGTTTGGGTGGGTTAGTGATTTTAGAAGGTTTCAGGGGTAGTTTAGGCATGGAAAAAGGGTAGTTTTATTAGAAATAGTAAATTCAAAATAATGGCAAGGGTAGTATAGGCATTGCATAGGTAAAAGAATACTCTAGAACCCTCTAGGTAGGGAGTACAAGTGGAATTGCAGTAATTTTTAGGTAGTTACTTGTAGCACAAGTCAGAAATTGAAAGGTTAATAAATGAAATCTGAAATTAAAAGAGAGGGAAAAATGGAAGGGCCATCTAGAACCTTCTGCCCTATTTGTTGCCTATAAAAGGCAACCCCAATGCCTTCTTTAATAAGTTAGACACCCCTGAAAATTCAAAAGTTTTTGGAGCCTCAAAATTCCTCCCCAAAAATTTCCTAAGTCTAAAATTTGAATTTCAAATCAAAAACCAGATCTAGAATTTGAAATTCCCCTCTTCATCTAAAAAAAATCAGAAAAATACACAAAAGTTGTAGAAAAACCATAAAATTACAGAAAACCAAATAAAAACATTTTTTTTTTCAATTTCTTAGGTTAAACTTCGAGTTTTGGCGGTTGATCTGCATTTCTTAGCTTAATCTCTTGCAAAGTGAAATCCAAAGGTGTTTCTAGTTGATTTCCAAGTGGTTTTGGGTTCAATTGAGACTTTAGGATCGGTTTTGAGTTGTGTGTAATATGGATTGTTTCTGGGATCATTTGAAGGTCATTTGACCTTGTTCGAATATGTTTTGAGTTGATTCATTATTCCTGCCTCGTTTGTAAGCATTTTGGACTGTTGAAATCACCCCTGGGTTAAAATTGCTGCTGTGATTTGTTACTTGCCCTGTTAATTGCTCGATTTGCTGTTGATCCTCATCTCCTTTCGTTTATTCATTTCCAGGTATATTCTAATACCTCAAGTAAGGACTGGATTCCTATGTGTAACTACTGTTGAAGATGAATATTTGAAGACTCTTTCGTTTCCTTAGTTTACATGTTCTTATTTGTATAATTAGGCATTTAATTCAATATCGTTATTAGACTATCGTCTATTTTTGTATTAATTCTAAACTGAGTTGGACTATAGATTGTATAACTGGACTTGGACTTTTTTTTTTGGACTGTTAACTTTGAATTTGTAATAGTATCTTTAATGTAGTGTAGTTTGACTTCCTAAGCTAATTGTTTGCTAAAACCAGAACTGGATATAAGTATTAACGAACTGGTTTTATTCATGTTTAGCCTAAGCCTGATGAATGTTCCTTAACCAATTTGGTTAAGCTTAAGGATTCAATACAAGTGTAAATTGTTTTGATGTTAATTCCTTAGTAATGATGCTTCGTTTGGTTAAATGTTAGTGTTT
Organism: Nicotiana glauca; assembly: GCA_026770625.1. Classification (NCBI taxonomy): domain Eukaryota; kingdom Viridiplantae; phylum Streptophyta; class Magnoliopsida; order Solanales; family Solanaceae; genus Nicotiana; species Nicotiana glauca. Next base: position 58,081 of record MU696878.1, on the reverse strand, counting down.
GAAATATTGAAATTGAACTGGAAATTGTAGTTTATACTGTCAGCCGTCTAATATTTCATTCAAAAAAAAATTAGTAATTGCACCTTTATATAACTCAGTATTATTTTAGATGTCAATAGATCCTTAAGTTTCACTTGTCACAAAATCAATGATTCAATACCCCACTATCATAATGATTGTCCCACAACCCTCAATAATTAGCATATTAGTTCAATTATGGTTTTGTGTGTTACTGAAATGGAAATCCCATTGGGAATTAGACGTTAAGCTGGCCCTGAGATCTGAAGTTTCAAGTCTTGTTGGGCCAGAAATATGTTAGGTCAGTCATGAGCCCAAAACAAAATTGTTAAAGTATTATAGGAATTAGGTCAATTGTAAGCCCAAATTTGTTATAAGCCCCAACCCTTAAATTACATAGGTAAATGGAGAATTAATTGACAAATATAAAATGGGGTTTCGAATTAGGTAGCGAGTACAAGCTTAAAGGAGTCTTCCCTTTTGTTTGAATTCGGACTTGAATTCGGATCCCGAATTTATATTTGAGAATTAATTAGACTTTTAGAGACAAACAATAAATAGAAAATTATAGTTTGCTCTAGGATGACCTTTTAATAAAATGAGACGAGCCTCGCCAAACAAAAATACAAATTGCGGGGCCCTCATTAATTACTTAATTAAAATACTTAGAAATTCGGGATGGGTTGTTTAGCAAATTTTACAGCCTTCCCAAAAGATAACTACACGTTAGTCTCTTTTAGACGGGATTTTAATCAAATTACATTCCTAAATACGGGTGTGCATTTCATGCGACCCAAATCTAAATCCAAAAACGTTGAATAAGAATGTGTCGAGGATCCGGGAGCATTTCATGTGACGTGATCCGAAAATACGTTCTTAAACGATGTTCACCTTCGTAAAAATAATTAAAAAGCGGTAAATAAATATAAAATTGCACTATAGTTTGGAGCATGTATAAAAATTAGATTTTAGCCATTTATAATAATTTAAGCGACCGTGCTAGAACCACAGGATTCGGGGATGCCTAACACCTTCCTCCGGGTCAACAGAATTCCTTACATAGAATTTCTGGTTTGCAGACTCCAATTGGGAAGTTAACAATTTTCCTCGATGTGGAATTTAATTTAAACCGGTGACTTGGGACACCAAAAGCCAATCCTATCCCAAGTGGCGACTCTAAAAAAAATAAATAAAATAATCCAAATTCGAATAATATCACTTTAAATGGAAAAACTCCCTTATACATTTGTCCTTCGGGGTAGGTGTGTAAAAAAGGAGGTGTGATAGCTGTTACGTCAGATGTGCCTGCGTTCAAAGAAAAAATTGTAAGTTTTGTAAGGGGAGGTTGGCTCGTGCCTTTGTTCGCTAGTTCTGTTCCTCCGTTCTGGATGCCTTGTTTGAGTTTCCTTGGGTAACACTTGGTTGTTACAGGAATAGAGCTTTTGAAAATATGGGATTATTGATAAAACAAAGTTACTTTTAGAAAAAGATAGTGAAATATCAAGTAGTTTGGATGAGCTAGTGATTGTAACATATTTCAGAGACATTGTAGCTTTCTTGTGTTAAAATTTTGAGGGTCCTTCTCAAAATTTTGCCCCAGTTTGGTAGATGATCCTTGAGCCATTTGCGAGCAACGAACTTGTTGAGCTTTCTTTGGAATTTTGAGAACCCTTCTCAAAATTCTGCCCCAATTTCTTAACCAACTTCTGACTCTCTGGCATGCGATGGTGTCGGCTGAACTTGCTCTGGAATTTTGAGGGTCCTCCTCAAAATTCTGCGCTAGTTATGGGTCCTAGGGGAAATGACAATTTTATGTTGATATGACCGAACCCAGAGGGCTGCCTACGTATCCTCTCTTAAATGGGAATCAGTTCCAGCGTAGTTCAATTACATCAGATGGAGAAATGTAAATAGTCGAAACATAGTATCTTTTGACTACGTTGCAATTTATTGGTTTTGGCTAGACTTCTCCGTCTATTTTTGCAAGTATGAGTGCTCCTCTAGTTAGAACCCGGTGAACCATGTAAGGAACTTGCCAGTTGGGAGATAATTTCCCTTTGGCTTCATCTTGATATGGAAATATCTTCTTCAACACCAGCTATCCTGGTGCAAACTATCTTGGTATGACCCTTTTGTTGAAAGCTCTGGACATCCTATTTTGATAAAGCTGATTGTGACATACTGCGTTCATTCTTTTTTGATCTATAAGGGCAACCTACTCATAGTGGCTCCTTATCTATTCTGCATCGCTAATTTCGGCTTCATATATGATCCTTAAAGAAGGGATCTCTACCTCGACTGGGATGACAGCTTCGATACCATAAACCAGCATGTAGGGAGTTGCCCCGGTTGACGTGTGAACTGTAGTACGGTATGCCATTTTTTGTGGTTTTCTACCATCTTCCTTAGTATCTTCTTGATGTTTTTGTTGGCGGCTTCTACGGCTCCATTAATCTAAGGTCTATAGGCTATGGAATTCACGTGCTTGATTTTCAAAGTTTTACACATGGCTTTCATCAGATCACTATTGAGATTGGCAGCATTATCATTGACAATGGACTCGGTGACTCCAAATCGGTAAACGATATGATCCTTGACAAAGTCGGAAATGACCTTCTTGGTTACAGCTTTGTAGGATGCGACCGTTACCCATTTTAAGAAGTAGTCAATGGCCACTAGAATAAACATGTGCTCATTTAAAGCAGTGGACTCGATCGGACTGATGACATCCATTCCTAATGCGGCGAATGGCCAAGGTGAGCTTGTTGTGTTGAGCTTGTTTGGCGGCACCTCTATCATATCATCATGCACTTGACATTGGTAGTATTTTCGAACATACTAGACGCAATCTGTTTCCATGGTTATCCAAAATATCCAGCTCTGAGTATCGTTTTGGCCAAGACAAAACCATTCATATATGGGGCGCATGTCCCAGCATGCATCTCCTCAAGTAGCTTAGAAGCCTCTTTTGCAGCGACACATCTTAGCAATCCAAAACCGGGAGTCTTTCTGTACAAGTTTCCTCCATTGTGGAAGAAGTGATTGGACAATCTCCGGAGTGTGCGTTTCTGAGTATGGTTCACATGCTCCGGGTATTCTCCTTTTGCCAAATATTCCTTGATGTCATGGAACCAAGGTTTTTCATCTATTTCTTCTTCAACATGGGCACAATACACCGGTTGATTATTAATTCTCATTGGGATGGGATCAATGGAATTCTTATTTGGATGTCATATCATGGGTGAAAAAGTGGCCAATGTATCGACAAACTTATTCTAAATTTTGGGCACATGCCGAAACTCTATATTCGTCAACCTATTTCTCAACTCTGGTAGATGGTACAGATATGGCAACATCTTAGATATGGCAACATCTTAGAATTCTTGGTGCACCTTGCACCTGGTGCACAAACAAATCTGAATCACCGATTACTAACAGCTCCTGAATATTCATGTCGATTGTCATGTTGAGTCCTAGTATGCAGACTTCATATTCTGCCATATTGTTGGTGCACGAAAATCTGAGTTTGGTAGATACTGAATAATGTTGACCTGTTTCTGATGCCAAAACCGCTCCAATGCCTACTCTTTTGAAATTTGCAGCTCCATCAAAGAACATCCTCCAACCGTCGTATGCTTCAGTAATGTCCTCTCCTATGAATGACACCTCTTCACTAGGAAAATATGTTTTCAAGGGTTCGTATCCTCCTCCCATAGGATTTTCAGCAAGATGGTCTGTCAATGCTTGTCTTTTGACTGCCTTTTGAGTTACATAGACGGTATCGAACTCACTTAACAGTATTTTCCACTTGGCTAACTTTTCAGTCGGCATGGGTTTCAGAAATATGTACTTCAGAGGGTTCATACTGGATATAAGGTATGTAGTGTAGGCACAGAAGTAATGCCTCAATTTTTGAGCCATCCAGGTCAAAGTACAACAAGTACATTCCAGTAGAGAGTATCGTGCTTCATAAGGTGTGAATTTCTTACTCAGGTAGTATATGGCTTGCTCTTTTCTCCTTGTCTTGTCATGTTATCCCAGAACACATCTGAAGGCTCTATCTAATACAAATAGATAGAGTAGCAAAGGTCGACCTGGCTCTGGCTGGACCAAGACCGGGGGTGTGGACAGGTACTCCTTGATTTTTTCAAAGCTTTCTGACAATCCTCGGCCCAACTTGTTTTGGCATCTTTCCTCAGCATGTTGAAGATGGACTCAAATATAACTGTGGACTGCACTATGAAGCGACTGATATAGTTGAGACGTCCTAGGAATATCTCACGTCCTTTTTTATCCTAGGCGGCGGTAACTCCTAAATAGCCTTAACCTTAGATGGGTTTGATAACTACGGATTCTAGTTTATTTTTATACTCCTTTTTACTTGAGTTTGGATTAAAAATGTATAAAAATTATCCCAAAAGGCTTACATGTTGTACTTATTTGCAGGGTTTGGTCAAGAAAGTGACAAGAAGTCAAAACCAGCTCAAAAAGAAATGAAACCTACACAAGTACCAAGAACAAGTTAAAGCATTGCTACAGCATAAAATCCGCTGCAGTTGCAACAGACCTGCCGTGCCGCGGTCCATTTAGTGCGGTCCGTGGTGGAGAAGTTTAGAGAGGTTCAACCCTGGGGGTTTTAAGCAGTGCAATACGCGAAAGATTCATTGCGGCCGCAGTAGCCTCACCGCGGCCACAGACCATTTGTTGCGGTCTGTGGAGAGGAGATTCAGAGAGCTCAGGACTTTTGAAGTTTCAAGATACCGCAGCCACAGTCCATTTTATGTGGTCCGCGGTGAATCCACCGTGGTCGCGGTGCGTTTTAGTGGTCTGCGGTGGCCAAATTCAGAGGATGAAAATTCAAGCTAAAAAGCCTCACCGCGGCCGGGATGCATTTTCCGCGGTCTGCGGTACCTCAATCAGGGGTATTTTTGTCCAGAAAATTTGGCCTTGTATAAATACTCTTTTTAATATTTTTAGGGCATATGTCGGTCTTAGCCTATTTTGAGTAATTATATAGCTAGTTTAACATTGAATCTTCACATTTTAGTTTGTAATGATATTTTATGGGTTGTTCTTCATCTAAATACCTAATTTCTTTCATTATTATAAGTAGCTAGACCCATTAACTAGGGTTGTGGCTCAACCCTAGTGTGGGTATTTAATAGGTCTTTTGTTTTAAGGCATAGATGTTTATGGATGGTTGATATTTGGACGGATTTGTGTTATTTACGTTAAATTAGTGGTTGCAAACACTAATTTGTTCATTTTTGACTTGGGCTCTTCTTGAGAAAGAGAGTTTGATTCTAGGAAAATCAGTCCAACAGGGAATTGAGGCGTATTCAAGAGATTGATAGCCCCAATAAAAGGGTTAAACCTAGATATAGTAATACCCGACTTGATCCTATATTGCATGCACAATTTCGACACCCAATTGGTCTTAAGAAAGTCAATTAGGGCAAAGTCACTCAAGCTACCGAGAGGTATAAACTGAGTAGTGTCGTGCATTGGCTATATCGTGATCCCAAACATAACAACTTTGCCTTAGGCTTTAGAACCCTTCAAGTATTTACCTAGGAAAAAGTCACTTCCCTAGTGCCTGATTAACCATTTAGAAAACCTTACAAGTATTCATACTTAGCTTAATGTCGCATCTTATTAGTATAAACATTAGAAGTAACAAACAAACAATTATGATTGGATGTGCAATCAAGAGCACTACACACTACTAGATTAGATAGAAATCCAACTCCAAACATTATTTTAGCTTCCCGTGGGTTCAATCCCGACAAACTTAAGTAAAAGCTTTATTGACCGCTCTCGCCGCTCTATAGTGCTGGAGGGTTGGACCCGATCGGTTTTTGGTGCCGTTGTTGGGGAGCTGACGATTTTGGCTATGTATCTAAATAGTTTTGTGCATTATTTTTCTTTCCTTTTGTGATACTAATTTGTGTGTGACACCAATTCAGGTACAAAAAGGCGGCAAACAACAACAATGACCCTCTTGGAAATGTGATTCCGGGGGAGGAGGTAGATGATAATGGTGAAGATGAGGTGCCTCTTGTACCTCAAGGACAAAGGAGAGGCCGACAAGCTAATGATAATAATATTCTAGACCCTCCTCCACCACCTCCCAGAGCTGTACCTCGAGGGCTACCTAACCAAGGATATGCTAGTGCAATTGTCCCTCCCCGGATCTAGGTGGGCAATTTTCAAATTACCAACGTGATGCTGACATTATTGGTGCAACGAAAGTATTTCAGGGGTGCTCCTCGTCAAAATTTGTACAAGCACCTTAAAGGATTTGTTCATACATGTTAGGGGAGCAAGCAACTGAATGTGTCCAAAGATGCCTTGCGGTTCAGATTATTCCCTTTCTCTCTTCGAGGGAAGGCATTAGATTGGCTGGAGAGACTCCCCAACAACTCCATCCATACATGGGATGAGTTGCGGACAAATTCATTGCAACATTTTTCTTGCCAGGTCACATGGAAACCTTGAGGGATGAAATCTTAGCTTTCAAATAGGAGCCCAAAGAACCACTACATGAGATATGGGAGAGATACCGGACCATGGTGAAGGAATGCCCAACAATGATATGACTGAGGCAATGATACAACAGACATTCTACCGAGGTATTAACACAACAAATCAGTGCATAGTGAACCAACTAGTTGGGGGCAATTTCATGGACACGCCGTATGATCAAGATTGTGAGATATTGGATGAGATTGTGGACACTTATTCCGCTTGGTAAAGTATAGCAAATATGCCACAAGATACCCCACGATCATTTAGTTGCACAAAGAGCTCCATGATCATGGGCGGGCAATCGCAAACCTTACAACAACAATAAACTAGCTAGCAAAGGCACAATTACAATAGGTTGAAACTCCACGACAAGTAAATGTTATGGAGAGTGTCAACATGTTAGTGAATAAAAGAAGACAAAGAGGGAAACATAACCAAGGGAGTTCAGATCAATATGACCAAGATAGTGGTGGGTTCCAAGATGATGGGTACGATAAGAAGAATAAAGAAGTGCAACACGTGAACAACTATCAGGGCCAAAGGGGAAATTCTTCTAATCACCAGCAACAATGGAGATCCCAAGGCAATTTGGGAAATCAACAACAACAAGGGAACAATAATTTGAGGAACAACAACCAAAAACCAAATTGGGGCAACCAGAATAATAGTCAGAACAATCAGGGTAATTAGGATGGAAACAATAACAACCAAGGTGAAAACAACAATTAGGGTGGTTACGAACAATAACATTCAGGGAAATTGGGGGCAAGGATTTCAAAGGTCCCAATGTATCAAAAACCAAACAATCCACCCCCATTTCCATCCCAAGGTCCTAGTTCATCCAACAATGAGATGGGGAGAATCGAAATGATGTTTGAACAGATGATGAAAAAGGATGCTGACTCTAATGCTCAGTTGGTCCCATAATACTTCAATTAGAAACTTGGAGGTTTAATTAGGACAAATCTCACAATCCTTGAATCCTCGCCCTAACGGGGCTATACCTAGTGATATGATAGTCAACCCGAAGTGTGGGAACAATACCGGGCGTGCAATGGCGGTAACTACAAGAAGTAGACGAGGCGGTGATGTGAATTTCTCAAAACAAAAAGAGATTTTGAGTGATAAAGTTGAGTTGCAAGAGGATGAGATCCCTTTGGTGGTTGAAAATGTGATTGATGAGAACTTAAATGAAGAAGTTAGGATTGATATCAAAGATAACGAGGTGGAAACTCAGAATGACGTGAACCCGTCTAGGGACCACGTAATAGACATACCAGAAACAGTTGTGCCTAAAGACAAGGATCTTTTGCCAAGGCCACCTCCAACTTATCCTCAAAAGCTCACAAAGCAGAAAAATGAGAACCTATTTAAGAAATTTATTGACATGATGAAGAGCTTATCCATTAATATGCCTTTGTGGAGGCTTTAGAGCAAATGTCGGGTTACGCTAAATTCATGAAAGACTTGGTGACAAAGAAAAGATCCATGGATTGTGAAAATATCAATATGACCCACCATGTTAGTAAAATAGTGCATTCAATGGCTCTGAAGCTAGAAGATCCTGGTGCTTTCACCATTCCTTGCACCATTGGGAGTGCAGACTTCGCTAAAGCTCTATGTGATTCTGGGGCAAGTATCAATTTGATGCCCTACTCAGTTTTTAAGACTTTGGGTAATGGACAACCGAGGCTGACTTCCATGAGATTGCAAATGGTGGATAGAACAATGAAGAGGCCATTGGGTATCGATGATGTTCTTGTCCAGGTGGACAAAATTTATCTTGCGAGCTAATTTTGTCATTCTCGACTGCGAGGTCAATTTTTAGGTGCCTATAATCTTGGGAAGACCTTTCCTTGCAACCGGGAAGGCCTTAGTTGATGTGGAAGCAGGGGAACTCAACTTCAGGGTGGGTGATCAAAAAGTGGTCTTTCATGTGTGTAATTCAATGAAGCAACCCAATTGTACTGAAGTGTGCTCGTTCGTGGATCTTGTCACGGCAATGATAATTGATGATACTAGTGCAATGATCAGTGTGGAGGACCCTCTAGAGGCGGTATTGTTGAATCTTGATGTGAATGAAGATAAAGGCTGGGTGGAGTGTGTTAATGCTTTACATGGAATGGGCTCTTACTCTTATGAGCCTCCGAAGCTATCTTTGGATCTTGAGAATAGGAAGACTCCACCAATAAAGCCCTCAATTAAGGAACCTCCCATGTTGGAGTTGAAGTCGTTGCCTCCACACCTCAATTATGAATTCTTAGGCCCTAGTTCAACTTTGCCAGTTATTTTTTCCTCTTATCTTACTAACATATAGGTAGGGGCCAAATTGGCGGTGCTCCAAAAATAAAAGAAGGCAATTGGATGTACTTTGGCTGATATTTGGGGGATAAGCCCCGCCTTTTATATGCACAAGATTATTCTTGAAGATTATGCAAAGCCCTCCTTGGAACATCAAAGGAGGTTAAAAGAGGCAATGCAAGAAGTTGTGGAAAAGGAGGTGATCAAGTGGTAGGATGTTGGGGTTGTGTACCCCATCTCTGATAGTTCTTGGACCTCGCCGCTACAATGTGTTCCGAAAAAGGGTGGTATGATCGTGGTTAACAATGTGCAAAATGAGTTAATTTCTACCAGGACTATCACCGGATGGAGGGTGTGAATGGATTACCAATAGTTGAACGCCTTTTCTTGACCAGATGCTAGATATACTTGCGGGGCATGCCTTCTACTATTTCTTGGATGGGTATTATAGGTACAACCAAATTGTTATTACTCCGGAGGATCAGGAGAAGACCACTTTCACTTGCCAATATGGTACCTTTGCCTTTTCTAGAATGCCATTTGGGTTTGTGTAATGCACCAGCTACATTCCAGCGGTGTATGATGAACATATTTACCGACATGGTGGAGGACATCTTGGAGGTGTTCATGGACGACTTCAGTGTTATGGGTGACTCGTTTGATGAATGCTCGAAAAATCTTGATAGGATGTTGGCCCGGTGTGAAGAAACCAATCTTGTGGTCAACTGGGAAAAATACCACTTCATGGTTGAGGAGGGCATAGTCCTTGGCCATAAAATTTCAAAGCATGGTATAGAGGTGAAAAAAGCTAAAATAGAAGTGATCTCAAGACTCCTCCTCCTACTTCAGTCAAGGGGGTTAGAAGTTTTCTTGGGCATGCGAGGTTCTACCTGAGATTTATCAAGGATTATTCGAAGGTGGTGAATCCTTTGTACAAGCTATTGGAAAAGGATGCCAAGTCCGTGTTCAATGAGGGATGTATACAAGCTTTTGAACTTTTCAAGCACAAGCTGACCACCACTCCTACTATTATCGCACCCAATTGGAGCTTGCCTTTTGAGCTTATGTGCGCCGCGAGTGATGCTGGGCTTGGGGCGGTCTTGGGTCAAAGAGAGAATAAAATGTTTCACCCGGTGTACTATGCGAGCAAGAAAATGAATCATGCTCAAGTGAATTACACAGTGACTGAAAATGAGCTATTGGCTATTGTGTTCGCAATGGAGAAATTTTGGCCGTATCTCATGGGCACCAAGGTCATAGTGCATACCGATCATGTCGCACTCTGATACTTGATGATGAAGAAGGATTCCAAAGCTAGTCTGATGCGATGGGTCTTGTTACTTCAAGAGTTTGATTTGGAGATTGTGGACCAAAAAGGTTTTGAAAACCAAGTGGCGGACCACTTGTTCTGCTTGGAGGGGGAGGGGAGGCCTCGTGATGGCCTAGATATCAATGATTCATTTCCCATTGAGGAACTTCTTTTTGTGTCGGCGAATGGTACGCAATGGTTTGTGGACGTTGCTAATTTCCTTATGACTGGTGTTGTCATGGGTGAGCTCTCTTCTAACCAAAAGAAGAAGCTTAAACCGGATAGTTTGGACTTCTATTGGGATGAGTCGTACTTGTTTAAGATCTGAACTGACGGTGTGATCCGGAGGTGTGTCCCGGAGGAGGAGCAATTAAGTATCTTAGAGGCTTGTCATTCCTTTCCCTATGGAGACCATCACGATGGGGCGAGGACAGCTTCAACGGTTCTTAGTTGTGGGTTTTACTGGCCAACTTTGTACAAAGATGCAAGTGAACTTGTAAAGAGATACGATGAATGTCAAAGAGTGGGCGGTATTTAAAAGAAGGATGAGATGCCACTTAACACCATTCTCGAAGTTGATATTTTCGATGTGTGGGGCATTGATTTCATGGGCCCGTTTGTTAGTTCGTATGGAAACACTTTCATTCTAGCGGCAGTTGAATATATTTCAAAGTGGGTTGAAGCCGTGGCTTAACCCAATAATGAGGCCCGGAGTGTTTTTGCATTTCTCAAGATGAGTATTTTTACTAAATTTTGCATTCCTCGAGGAATCATAAGTGATCGGGAGTTGCATTTTTCCAATAAAGCTTTCGACACTTTGCTTGCAAAGTACGGCGTCAATAACGAAGTTTCTACTCCTTATCATCCTCAGGCGAGTGGCCAAGTTAAAGTATCAAACAAGAAAATCAAGAGTATATTGTCAAAGACGGTCAGTGTAAATAGGACCGATTGGTCAAAGAAATTGGATGATGTTCTATGGTCTTATAGGACTGCTTATGTCACGACCTAAACCGATGGGCCGCGACGGGCATCCGGTACCTTACTCAACTGAGTACCAATGTAACGAATATTTCCTATTACATCATTATATACACATGACATACGGGCCTAATAGGCCAACATAATCATTTGTAAACTCAAAATATAGGCCGACAAGGCCGTATAATCTTTCACGTACACGACATATGTCTATAAGTCTCTAAGAATACATAAGTGTCACAAAGGTCAGGACAGAGTCCCGCTATACCAAACAATACACGTCTAAATCATACTAACCAAACAAGCAACTCCGAAGCAAATGGAGCACACCAACAGCTTTCGTTGAGCTGATAGCCTACTTGAAGGGCTCTCGACCTGTCTATCGGGACCTGCGGGCATGAAACGCAGCATCCCCAGGGAAAGGAGACGTCAGTACGAATAATATACCGAGTATGTAAGGTACATAAGTAAGTACAGAAGAGACATGGAAGAAATATAGAGTATATGACTCAACCTACAAGTCTAAATAACTTTGTAAATCATAAATTACTTTTAGCGTCATGCATATGCGTATGAATGTCATGTCATGCATAGGTACATGTTTCATAATATCATCAGCCTCTGAGGGCATCCCATCATATCGTATCGGCAACTGTGGGCAAAACCATCATCGTATACCAGCTGATCAGGTGGTGGTGTGTATAACGCCATAACCTTTCCCATATCCCATATACATATATATACATACATATATACGCGTATATAATACCGTTTGAATCATATTTCAGCCAGTGTGGGCAACATCTCATCATATATCAACTGATCAAGTGTTGGTGCGTATATAACGCCGTAACCTTTTTCCATATCCCATATATATATATATATATATATATATATATATATATATATATATATATATCATATATATATATATATATATATATATATATATATATATATATATATATATATATATATATATATGGGATATATATATATAATATGTTGTCTGAGTCATGGGTCAATGTACATGTATAAATGCATGAAATGCATATGAAATACGATAACAAAATATCTTGGTACGTCATAAGACCATTATACCTCTGATTAATATCATAAAATTATTTTACATATTTTCTGAGACCCATCAACAGACAATGAAATAATAAGACATATGGAGATTCAAGAACATAGGCACTTCTAATACTTCTATGAATAGAGTCATTTATGGAATTTATGCATTTGCACATTTCGTTCGTATCGTATGGATCATGCCAAAAGAAAGAAGGGATAGCCTTAACTTACCTGGAGTAGGAAAACATCCGTACGATATTCTTGAGAAAGATTGTACCATGCTCTCTCTAAATTACATCTTAGACTGCTGCAGCGCTATGAAATTCATATCATATGAATTCTTTTTATGAGAATTCCTCCATTAGAGTCACAACGCTGCTGAGATTTTATGCGTTTTTGAGAATTCCTCCGTTAGTGTTATAAAACATCAAAGTTATTAAACAAGAAAACATACCAGGAAATGAGATTGTATGCCTTTCTTTTCAAACCTTTCCTTTCTAAGCCATATTGTTAATTTCTTGGAAAAATCCATCCTTACATGACAATGGTCATTATATTTAGAGTAGCTTTAACTCTTTCTTTTGCTGACCTTAAATTACACTTCAATATAAGACACCAACCAAGGGTTATCCAAAATTCCTTTACGTGGAAACTTGACTCTCCTGACCCATCATGTACCTTTATGCCACTTGCTTGGCTTAATGCCATGTGGTAGCCTCAAAATATTCTTATCCACTTATTAGTTAATCGGGTACTGTCCTGTTATTCGGTAATTAATTATTTACCCGTAAAATTTAAAAATTACCCCAAATTACTTAAAATATTATTCACTATCCATATACCTTATACACCTTACTATCATGGTCATGTAGTACCTTGTATGGAACTAATCCATAAATATCGTGTATTTTAGCTCGGGCCGTATTTTATCCCAAAAGGCCAAACTTTGTCAAAAATTTATTTTCTTAGACTTGCTCCCCTTTCACCTTCATGAATTTACTAATCACTTGTGAAATAGCATAATCCTTATAATCCCTAAATAATCTTTTCTTTGCACTAATATTAAGTACCTTACGACAAATTCAACGTAAAATATTGCAAGGTACAACACAGTCATAATTTATTACTGTAAAGTGCAATATCACCGTAATGTAATACGACAGGGTGCAACACTTTCGTAACTTATTACCGCGAAGCGTAACATCTCCATAATATAATACTACTAGGTAGAACATTGTCGTAACTTAACACTGCATGACGTAAAATCATCATAATATATTACTGCAGAGGTTAATACCATCGTAACATTTTACTGCAGAGCATAACATTGTCGAAATATAATATTGCGGAACGTAATATTGCGAGGTGTAATATCATTCCCCCGTTTGGAACATTCGTCCTCGAATGTCGACCAATGCTCTTATCATTTTCTTAACTTATATCTTCCGAATACTTTAGAACTTTCCTTGCCATCTGGGCGACTGTTCTGTGAATAAGTCCAAAGTCCAGGGCATTCCCCCCTTAGGCCTCCTTCTCAAACCACAACTTGTAGTCAGAATCCTTCAAATCTCGTAACTGTTGCTACCTTTCATCATGCAGCCTGTACGATTTTGACCTTGTAAGTGTGCCCAATCTCTAGGCTTCATATGTAGAGCTTGATAAGATGTCCCTTTGGGTATCTATGAGTATATTGAAGTTCTTCGCTCGGTACTTTGTTGAATTCACAAATATTGCTATATCTTATCGCATTGGTCTGTTTAGCCATCTGTATGAATTTACTACCATCACTCTTACTTTAATTTATCGTTGCTGAGGTATGCTACCAAATCTCAACTTACTCTCGTTGCTTATTCTATATGTATAAATTTAAGTCCTTTAATGCTTCCTCATTACTGCTCATCTTTAGATTGACAGCCTAATCTTATCTCATACTTTGTGACTTTTGTCCACCCATTGTTGATTCACCTCAATATTGATCTAAAATATACCACTGATAACTTGAAACATCTTATGTAATACTTTGCTTCTAGGGCTTACGTCATCCTTTATCTATCACAATTACACCCTTATTCTACTATTAGGGCAACATCCCATCTCTTATAAGTGCTACTCATGAAGAGTAACTCCTTTGAGTCCATTCAGGCTATATTGAGCTTACTATAATGTAGAGAAGTCATTAGCTCCCTTATTTTCATGGGCCTAATCCTAAGGACTAATCCATCCTCGTCACCTTCTCACTGCCCTTTCTTATCTGTATTCATGTCTTCCTAAAACCTTGTCGCCTTACCATACTTTAGCTTGTGACGTATACATATCTATTTATATTACTCGTAATTTTCCTTCAACTTGCTTGAATTTCCTTGTGTTATTTTAGAACATCAAGCGAGACATCACATTTTCTCCAACTCTTCTTTACTTTCTTAACTAGACCTCTCGATACCTAGAAACCATTGACTAGAAGATATCCCACTAGTGATGCTGCTATCATTCTTGGATATTGAATCCTCGTGCTTATAGCCTTCTATCCGAAGTATGGACTATTCACAATCTTTTTCCTTTGAGTATCTCGTACGTTGTTCACTTTTTCCTTACTTACCTTAAAATCTCGTATCATATCTTCTATCTCTTTCATAACCTTCCTTCCACCTAGGTGTAATTCACATCCATAACTTGAAGCTCTATTATAATACTCGCACCTTTGGTACATACACATTCCGGTGGGAGCTTCGTACTGACTTCTTATGAGGCTGGTACTTCTTCTAACTGGCTTCCTTTTAGAGCCATTATAGATTATAGTCGTTGTGTTATTTCTCTTGAACATTTGATATTAAGAGTGATTCTGTCTTGTTCTCAAGCACAACTTCTATAATTTTTCTAGGTCCAATAATCAGACTTCTAATTTACTTGGGTGATGTAATTCTTTAGATTCCTCTTCCTTCTGATCAGCCTTTACGTAGGCTTAAGCTATCTTTCAATATGTGGCTCAAGGTATCAGTTATTACCTTAGCCTTTTATGGGCGTTAATATCCATGATACAATCTTCTAACAATTCAATCCTTTATCAATGCCCTGGGCTCAATTCTTTCTTTTAACTTATACCGGAGCCTTCTGTGGCTGTATGATTGTCAACAAATATGCTGCTTGGATAACGCTCCAAAATCTTGAGTGTATCCATAACGTACTAACTCTGGATCATTGATCTAATAATTCTTCCGTTCCATCTTAGTTTTCTTCCAACGTAAGATATTACTTATACTGGTCTTTCTACCCCTTGTTGCGTCTATACTTAGTTTTTCTTAGTGCCCACACTTACCAGAGTTTTCATACAATTCATATGATCTCGAATATTACTTTTAATTTTTTACTTCCCGTTCATTAGCCACAGTAGGTGTCACTTTCATTTAGAATGCTTACAATGTTGTTGCGAGATTGTTGTTACACGAGCATTTCCTCTTTAGGTCATTGTGCCTAGGTTGAAGCCGTCTTCCTTATTTTCTCAGCTAGTCTTTCATCGTAGTACTTAGAGAAGACCCTCTAACTTTTGTAAAGTTGTGAACCTATTAAATCGTATACTCGACAGACCTTCTGATGTTCTTCCTTGCCTATACTTATCCGTAGTTACTTATCTCCACACCCTTGTGCTTGTATGGTTGTTTCTAAACTGATATTTTGACTACCTTCGCAGTTGCACTTTTTTTAATTCCCATAACACTCATACGGTATCTTTAACTACCCGGACTCTTGTTTGAATGTATCTCAAGTATTATAATGGTGTTCTTCGAGGCTGAATTCTCCATGTTAGGTTCTACTATTTTTATATTACACGATCTAGTGACTCGTTTGTAACCTCCTGTTTAGCCATAACTAGGATCTTCTTGACCAATTACTCACTACTCGTTGGCCCATTCTCATATCAATATTCCTAGTAATATTTCTTGGGTTATTCCCTTTATCTTAACTTACATCTCGTATCGACACCTTATTTATTAATAATAGCTTGGGCAGGAACATTTACTCCCTTTCCTTGACTTCGTGGTTGCACAATATTCTTGAATCGTAGGGTATCTGTAAGATTTGGATAAGTGCCATATTATTTCTCTTTCATTTATCACATTCTTCCTTTACTATTCCATGGTCACTAGAACAACTTAATTCTAAATTAATTCCACATTACTCCATATTCCCCCCTTTAGGGGTGTACTAAGAGCTGAAGCCATGAGAATCTACCTATAGATGTTTTAGCTCTTCATCTTTGGCATCGTTTCTTAACATCAATGATCCTTACTCGCATGGCGGCAATTCTTCTGTACCAAGGATGACAAATTCCCTTACTCGCGACGGTAAAACTTAATGTAACTGGTACATACAGTCCCTTAAGCTTAACTTTGCTCACATTGCTTGCTCTAAGGAAGCGTCTTCCTAAATGACCATCCTTTGAATTCATCATGAATTTTATTTTGTGTTCCACTCTATAATCGCCGGAACGAAATATGAAATTCCCATGATATCGAGTACTTTCATTTCATTCAGTCCCTAATTCATATTTAGTTTATCTTGTTTACCAGTCCATACTGATTTTTTTACTCTGCGGACTAACTCTCCCCTCTGGTAGTCGCATTGGAGTCGCAAACGTATTTCTCAAAATGAAGATATAACCTTATGTCCTATGCTCTTTTGTTGTCTTAAGGTCCATCACCTTTCGTCTCTTTCTTCATTTGACTATAGGTTTTGAAACACTCAACCATTTTCATCCATGTATCACACCTTATTTATATTTTTTCCTTATCTCTCTTCCCATTACTCTGCTAATATTTCTGCATATCCCGTTTCTTGTGAAAACTTCAATACGACATTCTTTCGCTTTTAGCTTTCCTTTGCTCCATCCAGTGGCTCTTCAAATTGCTTAACATTATCGCTTTACTAGGGACGCGAGCCACACTAAGGTAATATTTATCCTTTCAATGCTTATAGTGCATGTCTTTGTAGTACTCATATTTGACTGCACTATTTTAAAGTGTACCATCTGGGTGTCTCACAAGGAGATCTATCAGCATATTTGCCATATCCTTCGAAAATGTCAACTAACACAAATAATTCATCCATCATATCTTCTTATACTATTTCTATTAACCCCCAAAGGGGATATCTGGAATGGGTGCGGCCAATTGTATATACCTCTTACATTTGAATATAATTCAAAAGGCTTATGTGACTGCCTCAATTATAAACGATGTTAACCTTCATTAACTGGGTACCTCGTACCCTTTTTCACCTTGCTCCTTTTACTTGCTGAAACGTGTACCTTTCTTCTTAATCTCTCATTGTCCTTTACCATAAAGATGGATAGGCATTCTTGCTTTAAGGCTTCTTATCAGGAAGCTTACACCTTTCAGTACACCCATAATCTGTTAAAGACCTCATATTTACATATCGTAGATATCATACAAAAATTCAATTCCTCTGACTCAGCTTTTTCACAAGAATCTATGTTTCCAACCTTCTTTTCGGATATGGGTACCCTCTTATTATGAATAGGATTTAGGAATTTGAATTCCTATGACTGAGCTCTACCACACAATCTAGAGTAAGAAGAAAGAGCGACAATCTTAAATGCCCTGTAGCCTCCTGCTTAAAAGGGTGGTGCACGACACACCCATAAAAAAGACTCTACTAGACACGGTTTGTACACTCCCTATGACAGAACTGCTCTGATACCACTTTTATCACGACCCAAACCGATGGGCTGCAACGGGCAACCGATACCTTACTCAACCGAGTACCAATGTAACGTATATTTCCTATTACATCATTATATACACATGACATACGGGCCTAATAGGCCAACATAATCATTTGTAAACTCAAAATATAGGTCAACAAGGTCGTACAATCTTTCACGTACACGACATATATCTACAAGCCTCTAAGAATACACAAGTTTCATAAAGGTCGAGACAGAGTCCCGCTATACCAAACAATACACGTCTAAATCATACTAACCAAACAAGCAACTCTAAAGCAAATGGACCGCACCAACATCTTCCGCTGAGCTGATAGCCTACTTGGAGGGCTCTCGACCTGCGTATCGGAACCTGCAGGCATGAAACGCAGTGTTCCCATGCGTCAGTACGAATAATGTACCGGATATGTAAGGCACAGTACATAAGATACATGGAAGAAATATAGAGTACATGACTCAACCTACAAGTCTGAATAACTTTGTAAATCATAAATTACTTTTAGCATCATGCATATGCGTATGCATGTCATGTCGTGCATAGGTACATGTTTCATAACATCATCAGCATCTGAGGGCAACCCATCATATCATATCGGCCACTGTGGGCAAAATCATCATCGTATACCAGCTGATCAGGTGGTGGTGCGTATATAACTCCATAACCTTTCCCATATCCCATATACATACATATATATGCGTATATAACGCCGTTTGAATACGTACATATATACATATATACATATATATATATATATATATATATATATATATATATATATATGCGTATATAATGCCGTTTGAATCATATTTCAGCCATTGTGGGCAACATCTCATCATATACCAACTGATCAGGTGGTGGTGCGTGTGTATCGCCGTAACTTTTTCCCATATTCCATATACATACATATATATTTACACATACGCGTATGTAACGCCGTCTGAGTCATGGGTCAATGTACATGTATAAATGCATGAAATGAATATGAAATACGATAAAAAAATATCTTGGTACGTCATAAGACCATTATACCTCTGATTAGTATCATAAAATCATTTTACGTATTTTCTGAGACTCATGAACAGACGATGAAATAATAAGACAAATGGAGATTCAAGAACATAGGCACTTCTAATACTTCTATGAATAGAGTCATTTATGGAATTTATGCATTTGCACATTTCATTCGTATCGTATGGATCATGCCAAAAGAAAGAATGGATAGACTTAACATACCTAGAGTAGGAAAAACTCCGTACGATATTCTTGAGAAAGATTGTACCATGCTCTCTCTAAATTACATCTTACACTGCTGTAGCGCTATGAAATTCATATCATATGAATTCTATTTATGAGAATTCCTCCGTTACAGTCCCAACGCTGCTGAGATTGTATGCGTTTTTGAGAATTCCTCCGTTAGTGTTATAAAACATCAAAGTTATTAAACAAGAAAACATACCAGCAAATGAGATTGTATGCCTTTCTTTTCAAACCTTTCCTTTCTAAGCCATATTGTTAATTTCTTAGAAAGAAATCCATCCTTACATTACAATGATCATTATATTTAGAGTAGCTTTAACTCTTTCTTTTGCTGATCATAAATTACACTTCAAAATGAGACACCAACCAAGGGTTATCCAAAATTTCTTTACGTGGAAACTTGACTGTCTTGACTCATCATGCACCTTTATGCCACTTGCTTGGCTTAATGCCACGTGGCAGCCCCAAAATATTCTTATCAACTTATTAGTTAATCGGGTACTGTCCCGTTATCCGGTAATTAATCAATTACCCGTATAATTTAAAAATTATCACAAATTACTTAAAATATTACTCACTATCCATATACTTTATACACCTTACTATTATGGCCATGTAGTACCTTGTATGGAACTAGTCCATAAATACCGGGTATTTTAGCTCGGGCCGTATTTTATGCCAAAATGCCAAACTTTGACAAAAATTTATTTTCTTAGACTTTCTCCCCCATTCACCTTCATGAATTTACTAATCACTTGTGGAATAGCATAATCCTTATAATCCCTAAATAATCTTTTCCTTGAACTAATGTCAATTACCTTACAATAAATTCAACGTAAAATACTGCAGGGTGCAACACTGTCATAACTTATTATTGCGAAGCGCAATATCACCGTAATGTAATACGATAGGGTGCAATACTATCGTAACTTATTACCGCGAAGCGTAACATCTCCATAATGTAATACTGCTGGGTAGAACACTGTCGTAACTTAACACTGCAGGACATAACATCATCGTAATATATTACTGCAGAGGGTAACACCATCGTAACATTTTACTTGAGCATAACATTGTCGTAATATAATACTGCGGAACGTAATATTGCGGGGTGTAACAGCTTACAAGACTCCGATTGGTATGTTTCCGTACCGGTTGGTATATGGTAAAGCTTGCCATCTTCCGGTTGAGTTAGATCATAAGGCCATATGGGCTTTGAGGAAGCTGAATCTTGAGTGGGATGTGGTTGCAAATCTTCGTGTGGAGAAGCTTAATGAACTTTATGAGTTCTGATTTCATGCCTACTCTAGTTCGTCCTTGTATAAGGACAAGATGAAGTACATTCATGACAAGTATGCTCATGGCAAGGAGTTCAAAGTGGGTGATTTGTTTCTCTTGTTCAATTCTCGGTTACGTCTGTTTCTAGCAAAGCTTAAGTCGAAATGGAGCGGGCCTTTTGAACTGGTGCTTATGACTCCGTTTGGTGCATTTGACTTGAAAACCAAAATTGGGGAGGTCTTCAGAGTTAATGGGCACAAAGTCAAGCACTATCTTGGCAAGATTGATGACAGCCACGTGATGGCAATGATCCATCTAAAGTGATTTAATTATAACATGTATCGTGTCGCGACGTTAAATCAGGCACTTCTTGGGAGGCAACCCATGTGTCTTTCTTTTTATTTTTCTTTGATTTTATTTTGTACTATAAGATTTGCTTTTGGACTAACTGGTTGTGAGATGTGTATAGGGTTATTTTGATGCAGTGTAGGACCAAATTGGAAAAATGTTGCACTCTCTCAAGTATGGACCGCTGGCGCATTGCATTTCGCGGCCGCAATGGCCTCATTGCAGTGACATAATTTCATTGCGGTCCGCAGTGTTGAATGGTCAAAAGTGGAGGTTCTCTGAAGTGTTCGCCACGACCTCAATGAATTTTATGCGGTCCGCGGTGCCTCTCCGCAGCCGTGAAGCATTTTCTGCGATCCACGGTGAACTCCTTGTGAATGTGACTTGTGGTTAAGTACCACGGTCCGCGATAAATTTTATGCAGACTGCGGTGGTTAAGTAGCGTGGGTGCCAGGTCCTTTTTCTATAAATAGGACCTTAGGCCCCCATTTACACTTTTCGCTCATTTGCTCTCTAAATAGAAAAGGTATTGTTCAGCACGCCCTAAGTGAACAAATTCAAATACTGATTCTCAATCATCTACACTGCATCTCATCTCTGGTACTTCAAATCTACCCTAGTTTTATTTTTATTTTTAGTTTGTTAGTCCTTAGTTCTTCTTCTTCCCTTTTCTCTCAGTTTTTAACTTAGGGTTTCATAATGTTGTTTAGATTAAAATTAATTAGTAAAATGTAATGATTGACAACCTAGTGGATTGATAATATGTGAATTAAGGCTAAAAATGAGAAAAAATTTGAAACCCTAGGTTGGCGTTGCTGAGTATGCCTCTCCGTGGCCGTGAAGGTTTTTCCGCGGTCTGCGATAGTAGACTTCACAGGGGTCAAATTTAAGGACCACGGCTGCGGTGTGATTTTATGCGGTCCGCAGTGGTGACTTTGCGGCCGCAATGCTTTTTATGTGGTCCACAATCATCTATCTTCATTCATACTTGTTGGCCCAAGTTCAGTTCAAGTTTTGAAGATTGACAAATGAACTCAGGGAAGGACCTAGTCCATCTTGGGAGACACAGTTAGTCATAACCTTTGCACATGAAAGGCACGTGAGGAAGATATGTAGTAAAGATTGCGCAGCAAATATCTTCTGAACGGAATCGAAAAGGTTGCATTGAGTTCTAAGGAGGACAATCTCCTTATGACAAGAGAACACAATCCTAAGCTAGGATAAGGATGGGAGTTTGTATTGGTTAAGGACTTAAATCGACTAAGGATAAGCATTGGAGTCTCGATCAAACTCTAACTGCTAATCTATTAAATAACCAAGTTTTTCTCTTTTACAGGTAATGCACATATGCAGAAGTTAAGCATATTTGAGAGCAAAAAGAGCAAGTCTGATTTGCAAGCAATATATGCGAGATACAAGTGTGCACGTCTGAAGCTACATGAACTAAGATAGAAGAACCAGTTTCATCATTGTGTTTGTTCTAAGTCTAGTTCAATTGTAGTAGGTTTTAATATTGTACCTTTCAGCTTTCTTAGAAGCAATTGTATTAGGTACTTTGAGTATTCAAGTTAGAGTTAACTTGAAGGTGTCGCAACAGTTGAAGCTGTGTGCTGCACTGGGATTAGAGTTAATCCTTAGGTTTACAAAGAGTTTTGTAAATGCAGTTTTTGGCTTAGTAATTTAGTGGAGTTTGGGAAAATCCTACTGAGTAGTAGGTGATGCTTTTTTCACCTTTTGAGCCAGGTGTTTTCCACGTAAAAATCTCTATGCACTTTACTTTCAGTACTTATTATTCCGCAAACTGCTGTAATTAGAACACTTAGAAGAACCAGGTTCTTCTAATGCGAAAATTAGGTACCACACAAATCACCCCCCCCCCCTTATGTGGTATTGACGTTAATAACATCAATACTCCTCACTGATTGTTCTGGTACTGTGATACTAACAAACACTAAATGAATTCTCCTTGCAGACGATGGTTAAATCAAGAGGCGGTGGTGACAAACAAAAAGGAAAAGGAGAGTCCTCCCGTGGTAGGGGACGAGGAATGATAAGATTGACCCCACAAGTTCGGAAAGCAATTGGAGATACAAGAAAACAAATCAAAGCTGCAGACAGAGCTACTTCCCATTCAGAGGGAAGTTAGTATGTACCCTCATCGGAGGCATCTGAGTCTGATTCAGTGCCATAGTATGTTCCTGATTTCCTGGAGAGACTGAGATTGAGAGATGAAGACACACCTCCAGGCTCTCATACCGCTCAAGCTTCAGTTCAAATTTCTTCTAAGTCATCTGAGGGCTCAGCTGAGAGCATTGAAGCACAGCCTCTGCTTCACCTACTACTTCATCACTTGGAGAGGATCTCGTCGATGATGAGGTTCTGGATGAAGAGTGAGGGGGTGTTTCCCAACCCGGGGATGTGGAGAGAACTAGAAACCCCAAGGTATGGAGAAGAAGATTTGTTAGTGAGATTGCTTACCACAAGTTCCGATAGTGGTGGCCTTAAAGAAAATTGATTATTGAGCGCCAGTTCATCGAGAGGGATCTCCTGCCTCACAACCCTAATGTAAAGAGGTAATTTAGAGAATGACTGGGGTGGTATTACTTCACTAGTAGGGTGTCGGGGCCAAATGAGCACCTAGTCAAAGAGTTTTATGCAATGCTGTCCACATCAAAAAGGGAACTAAAGTGACTAAGGTGCGAAATTTGAAAGTGCAATTCGATGGGAAGACAATCAATGACTACCTGGGCTTTCAGAAGGAAGATTAATCCCTATACTTAGAGAAGGTAGCATTGAATGAGGTAGCCCGTCCGTGGTTAGCCGAATACTTGGCACTCTCGGGCACCACCCCAACTTGGTTGGCATCAGGGGTTCAAATTCTAAGGAAAACCTTAAACTTCGAGGCAAAAGGGTGGAAGATATTCGTATGCAGGAGACTTGACCCCACTACCCATGATAACTCTCTACCTATCTCACGGGCGATATTGGTGGCCTCTATCATGGCGGGGTACCTGATCAACATCGGGAGTGTTATGTCTAGGGTGATCTCACGGGTGGTCAATAAAGGTGATAGATCATACCCCTTCCCAAATTTCCTGATAATGTACTTTGAGGGCCATGAGGTTAAGAAAAGGATGTTTGATGTGAAGGTGAAACCAGAGATGCCTTTTTCCTGGTACAACCTAAAGGGTGATGACAAACTCAAAACTAAAAATCCTAAAGGAAAAGCCACTAGTTCTACTAGCCAGTCTGAAGATCCAGTAGTAATAGTCCCTTCTGCTCAGCCTCCCACAGCTACACCAGGTATTTCCCCTGGATACTCTACATCCACAGCTCCAGATATTCCCTCATCCAAAGCTTGACCATTGACTGCCCACCGTTTGATCCAAACACTTGCTAGTATCAGCAACTGGATGCAGGCAGCTACTTCTAGGTTGTATGTGCTTTCTAGCTCAGTGGCAGCCCAGTTTGTACCCCCACAGCCACAGGTTCCAACTGCAATGAAGGAGACCCTCAAAGAGCTTATGGGCAACCAGAAGAAGATCCTAGAAAATCAACAGTCGATATTGGAGGTTGTAGGTGCTCATGGGAAGGAATTGACAGAGCTGACAAAGGAGACAAAGAATCTGAGAAAGACTCGAGCCTCAAGAGAGTCTGTGAAGGAGTTGAGGGTAGAAGTGAAGAAGATGAAGGCTGCTGATCACTTGCCATTGGAGCTTCTATTGCATGACCCATTTCCAGCAGCTCAGACTGAGCCGGTACAAGAGTTGGAGAGGGCACCAAAGAGGAGGAGAGTGATCCCCCGAGCAGATAATGCAGTTATTGAGTTGGAGGACCCACAGGGAAGTTCTTCTAGTCTGCCCCAGGTCTCGGAGCAGCCTCAGGTCCCAGTGCAGGCACAGGTTACAGGGATCCAGTCACAGGTTCCTGAGAAGTCAGAGGACCCAGGGAGCCAAGCTCATGATCCCATGCATACGGAGGAAAAATAGGGATTTTTCTTTACTTTCTATCTTCTTTTGTTTTGTCGAGCTTATTTTTGGCTAGTTAGCATTAACGATAATGTTAGCTTTCATTTGAGGGGGTAGCCTTATTTTGCTGATGTTGGATTGTAAATATGATACTGTTTTCGTTTTTATTATGCTTTTTCACTTTTGGTATGTATATAATTTTACTAGTTTATTTCACTTTTCGTACTTTGCAACCTTGGTCTATATATAAAGTTACTTTCTGATGTATGTATGTATTCCCTCCTATGTATATTCATTTGAATTCCCTATTGTACATATTCAGTTTACTTTTCGCATTTTCTTTCATAGCTTCTTATTTTATTTTCGTAGCTTCTTAGTTTGACTTTTGCGTTCAATAAGTCTTTAGTTTTCTTAATGCCACAGTTCTTTCCAAAGGTGGAATTTGCGTAAACCGGGTGGCTCTTCCAGATGATGGATGGCATGACAACCTTCTTAAGGGTTTGAGTCTGTTTTCTTTTTGTTTCTATGTAAATAGTAGCTAGTGAGCAATAGTGCCTCAAGCAAAGCTTCACTTGGGCCTAACACATTTGCCTTTGATCTTATGGTCAAAACCAAATTGGTGTGTATAGGAGGGTGACAGTTGTGACCTTGAGACTCTTGTGTTGGCCGATAATCATCAAGTGGTTTTTCGGGACCATTTGTGTTGCTCAAATATTAGCTAAGGTTGTTGGGGTGCTCCCGACTCTGTCTCTTTAGCAATCCTATAGCTTGTGTGGTGAGAATTTGAATTACAAGTCCAAGTCTCATGTCATTGAGTCTAGAACTTGCCCTGAATATTTGTCTAGGCAAAATCCTAAGTGTAGTTTGACTTGAGAAGTGATTATAGGCTCTCCTTAATCCTAATGTTATCTTGAAAACATCTATAGCCTACAAATGATAATATCCCTAGTCAACCCCTTTGAGCCATAGCCCATTTCCCTTCGAAGACCATGATACAAGCCTTTACCCATTCTAAAAAGACCCTCTCTTGGCACCCGATCTTTCCTTAGCACAAGGCAAAAGCATAAGTTTTTGGGGGAGAGACGAGGAACACAACAAAGTGGTGAAAGGTACAAAATGAAGAAAAAGAAAGGCAAAAAAAATCAAAAAGTCAAAAAGAATGAATAATATAGAAGAAATGAAGGGATTCAATAAAATTAAAGTGATGAAAGGTGTGGAAAGTTTAGAAAGGAGAAAATATTGTGAAATGATCAAGAAAAAGTGACAGTGTGTCATTCTAACCCCTAAGATGGAAATAAATGACTCAAAAAGTCAAGAGAATGTGTGCCAAAATGAAGCAAATTAAGTGCTTAAGAGAAGATGAAACCTACTTAGACCAAATATGTCCTATGCTGAATCAAAAGACTTCAATGGTATCCTCACAAAATCCCTATATGATCTTGAGTTGAATGAAGCTTACATTAGTACACATACCAAATGAGCAGAACTTAATAATCTAAGAGTAAAGTGAGAGTGATTGACATAGTTTGAAAGATTTAGTGAAAACAGTATAGAGATGACTCTAAGAGTGACGAGGTTTTCTGAAGTGGAAACTAGTTTGGTAGCGAAAAACAGTTTGAGAAGAGTACTAAAATTTTTTTTTTTTTTTTGAAAAAACATAAAACAATCAATTGGTCATAAAACATCCAGATTCAGAAACACTCAACAAATAGATCTCACATAGGGCTAAAGGGATTGGGGACACATAAGAGTCATATTTGGGGGGAGGGGGGTATATGGATAGGGTATAGAGGAAACATACAGACAACAACAACATAAAACACTTAGGGTCTTAGAGACTTAGTAGGTTAGTCATGGATAGTAAACAGTTAAGACATATATCACAGATGTAATATAGAAAGCAGGACATGTCTTGAACATGATTAAATATACAGGCAGGGTCAATCACATACATCAAATAACCAACATGATCACATAGTTAAGGGACTAAACAAATATTCACAAACAGGTTGGTTAAGTATCAGATAACTGGGTGAAGTGTAGACATGCTAATGATACATTAAACAGGACAGAATTTAGACATGCTAGGCAAAGAAGTAAGCAGGAAGACAAGTTGAATTCATAGTCGATGAACTAGCGTAGTTCCAATATCTAGCTTTGGCTTTCAGCCGGCTAGACGAAGAGTTATCACAAGAAGCATAGAAAAAAGAGTTTGAATGTGAGTTTGTGTTCTTTTAACTTGTGTCCGTGTGTTAAGAAGTAAAACAGAGGTGTTTATATAGTAGTTCAATAGTAGAGCAAATAAGGTAACAGAATCAATACTCAGCAATTAAGGGATCACAGATCGATCGCACAAAGAGGTTCAGCACAGCCTTCCGCTTAATCAAAGACAATTAGCCAACGGTAATGACAGGAACTAATTAAGGCAAGAGGTTCAAATCAAGCTAAATAAAGGAGTAAAGAATCAGAGGTCTAATTAAGGAAAGGAGTTCAAATCAAACCAAATAAAAACTTCAGAATAAAATAATCAGGGGTTTAATTAAGGGAAGAATCATGTAAAGGAATCAGTAAATATACAGCAATCGAATAAGGCAAGAACAACTAATTATTGTCGCAATCATAGAAACAGGCAAGACTTAGGAGTACAGATTCTTAACAAAGCAAATCAGCTAACCAGATTAACAACAATTCTGGAAAGAATATATCGATCCCGTAACTAAAGTAGGCTAAGTAAAACTTTATAAACATAGAGAAGTTAACCAGAGAAATGATTCAAACACCCCAATGGAGATTAGTTAGGGCAAAAATCACAGAGCAATACATTTGATAAAGGAAAATCGTGTAGGTCAAATACATAGAGTAAATCAATACAACTGGTAACATTGAAAACTCAGAATCGAAGCAAAAAAAGCAAAAAATCAGAGTTTTACATAAATATACTAGGATTAAGCATCCTTTGCGTAAATCAATCAAGAACACTAAAGGATAATCGATTAAACATTTAAAAATCAGAAAGACCTTGAGAAAATGACTTATAATAAACCCTAGTTTAGGAAAAAGCAGGAAATCAATTGAAAACCAGAAAAATTTCAAGGAAAACATGTGAAATATGTTCGATTCATCTCAGATTTGTACAGATCTGAGAATATCGGAGACCAAAAATTAGGGTTTTTAGAAAGTGCAACATTGACGAGAACATAGGCTTAGATAACCATGGATTCGTAGCAAAATAAGAAAGTTTCTTACTCATGGTCGAGCAAACGGCCTAAAACATGCAAAGAAATCGAAGGTGCAAACCAAACCGCCTAGGTCCCTTGACATCTTCTCAAGGATATAAGAAAATGATGAACCGTAGCAAGTAGGAGGCCAGTATTGGCCTGAGATGACAAAGAAACATTATAGAACAGAGGGCTAAGCCGGTGACAGCGCTTGAGGATTAAGGTTTTAGGTCTCAAAGAGGATGGAGAGGAGAGGATTCGAGGGCATCTGCATGGAGAAAAATGATTTAGGGTTAGGGGTCATTAGGAATTAAAATGGAAATGAGGAACGATGGTCGTTGATCTTTGTGACCAATGCCCAAGATTAGAAGGGTTTGGGGTTGGGTTGAGGTCTCTAGGTTTGGGCTGGGGTGGATTTGGGCCTAGTCTTAGTGGGTTAGGTCCGAAAATTAGAAAAATTAAAAGGCTATTTGTTAAATACCCAAATAATTAAAAAAAATATTTTATAAAAATCATTAACAATGAGAAAAATAATTTTCATGCGCAAAGGTGTTTTAAAATAATTATTCAATATTTTAAAAATATAAGGGATAAATTTCTGGTAAAATCATGCAGTGATGTGTACGTGGACTATAATTGCAAAATTAATGCAATTATAACTAAAAGGTGTAAATCTGGCTATCTGTGAAATAAATGGAACCTAATATGACTATAAATAGCAATATTAAGTCATGAAATGCTATAAAGTCATTTGTGATGCAATTTTGTAATTATTTATATAAATAAAATATTAGGATAAATTAATTTTGAAAAATATATAATTTATGAAAAAATATCAATCGATGTTAATGCATTGTTTTGAAGGTATATATGCATTTTAAAATTATTATAGGGAAAAATTGGGTATCAACACCGTGGAATATTCTTCATCAATACCACCGGGCGGAAGGTATTTATTGCCTTTTTAGGAGTCTCATTCCCCACGATGCCAAACGGGATAATTGCCTTATGTTCCACGTGTCATTCTTTCAAGCGGCCACCTAACTTAGCATATTTTATCGTATATAATATAAAGATGTTATAGAGTGGTCTAACTGAATTTGTATTTCTTGGAGAATGATTGCGAGAAGTTACAAATTTCTGATATTTACATCAAATAATGAATATTCACATATGTTCTTTATATAGTCTTTTATCACGTAATCATATTAATTAATATTCATTTTTTACTTCAACTTATAGTCAGATAGACATCGAATGTAGATAATAAAATGTTTTTAAGAGAAAGTTTAAGAAAGAATTATATGAATATAAACATGACTTCGCACCATAGCAAAAAAATACCCATGTTTTTAAGTTTTACCTAACATAGCTCATATTGTACATATTTTGAAAGTACTAGCAAATTCAAAACTTGTGTTCTTACAACCATTGCTTTTAAAAGCTATGAAGTTAAATATGTGTTCTCACAACCATTGCTTTCACTCTCTCTTCTTCTCACATCTTCTACATATGCTTCAAGGGGTTGTCCGTCATTGCTGCTTCTTACCCTGTTTCACCTGGTTGGTATAAGAAAATTGAATAGTAGAAGTCCAACATTGAAAGTCATTCAAAGCTTTGCTTTAGAAAATAGGATTTTTTGAGTTTGTTAGTTGTTTGGATTGAGAGTTGTTCCAATTGATTGAAAATATCAAAAGGAGTTCAAAATTTAAATTTGAAGTGATTTAGAGTAGATCTGAGCAAGATTTGAGTTAAATTTTAGAAAAGAAGCAAAGAAGAAGACGAAGTCAGTTGTATAATTATGTATAATCTTGTATAATACTGTTTATGAGTATATAAACACATCTTATACGCTTTCATATACCTTTATACATGCGTCTGTAGACGAACTTTTTCCACGATTTTCAGTTGTTGTTCTTGTTCAAAATTACTCCAAATCCCCATTAAATGACTTCAAAATTTTATACAACCTCCTTATACTATTTCTAACAAGTCTAAATAACACCCACTCCAATTTCTCACAAAATCAAATTCGAAATTTAAACCCATATGTTTAAGTTTGTTAAAAATTTAATTTTCACCATTCAAATAGATTTGGTTTATTGAACTAATATTTAAGTCACAATTACTGATTCGAAAATTAACTTAAAAGCTTGAGCAATCTTTTTAAAAAATTAAATAATAATTTCTATATTTATTGAAGTTACGTGTTGAATCATAACCTTTTATTTTTGGGTTAATTGATTACAAATTAAAGTATGAGTATTAAAATTAAAAAACAGAAAGCTCAATTATTCTTACATGAAATTTACCCAAAGATTAACTACGACATTGACGACACTTTTCTGATGCGTTATTAGAGTTAAAGTTTATTTGGGTGCCTTGCTGGGATCTGCTGAGCCATCGAAATACATCGTCGGGGGGGGGGGGGGGGGGGAAGAGAGCTCTGTGGCTATTTTCTGACCAGCAAAAGCACATTTGGAAAAAGATAGATGCATTATATTTGTCTTAGCGTAATTGAATCACTATTAATTATTGCTACTTGCTTTTTCCGAAACGATTAATTGCGTACGTGGCTATTAAAAAATATCCTACCAAGTGATTTCTTCATTCGCTTTTACTTATTCATTATACATATTTTTACTTGTCCAATTTTAGCAAAGCAAGAAAAAGATAATTTTTTTCTTTTATTTTACCCTTATCATTAACTACTTATTCCTAAATTATTTCCCAAAAAACTTTTTGAAATGTTATTATTATTATAGATAAAATTATAAAATATATTCTTCTTTTATTTTTGGTGAAATACCTTGACAACTACATAAATTTGGTTCCGGTTTCTACTTTGGCACATCAACTCAAACAAGTACCTATTGAATACTCCAACTCCAATAAAGTGTACCTATTAAACACCTCATGTGATATAACTAAGTCAGTCCAGCCGCTTGAACTGCACACACAACAGTGTGGCAAAATGGATGAACCAAAAAAATGTATGGCTTTTGAAGATAAAAAAGACCTTTGAGAAAACCACAAAAAAGGAAACAAAATAACTTCTTCTGTAACTCCATTGCAGCCGCTATCATGTCCCCAACCTTTCAATCTCTACCACCACCCAAAATTTTAAGGTTCCCCAAAACAACCCCTTTTCGGTCCTTGTTTTCTTCCATAGCCCCCTGTCGTCACGATTTTTAATTTTTTTTTCGGCCTCCATTGTATATCGGCGGAGTCAGGATTTGAGCACAATGAAGGCACCACTATATGCTAATTATTAGTGATAAAATTCAGCGTGTAGCTCCTTGAAAACTTTATGATTAAGATAATTTACCATGCAAGTATAAACAAAAAGAAGTTCTAAGGAAAAAGAAAGCACCGAACAGAAAGATTTGTTCGCAATATGGGTGATGAGGGAAGGGAAAATATTTGATAACGCATTTTTCATATTTTAAAAAATTTATTTTTCAATTAGAAAAAGGGGCCAGTGATTAAAATGGCGTTTAAACTTTAAATTATCAATAACTTACTAAAGAAATTAAGATTAAGGGTATGTTAGAAAATTCTCAAACTCTTTGTTGTCATTACCAAGTCAGGGTCAAAGTGATTATTGAAGAAAGTTGTGGCCGAAGGATTTATATTGTTTTATTTGTGGAGCGGTAAGTTCCAATTTGAGACTATTAATATGAAGTGAGGAATTTGAAAAAGAAAAATTAATTAAGTTGACTATTATGTGTTAGTTTTATACTACATTGAATTTTTTTTTTTAAAAGATAAAAGTAAAAAATAAAGCAATTTGCTAAGTATAAATTACATTGTTTTAAGGACCATAAGAAAAAGCAAGAACTAAAATGGAAAGGAGGAGAAAAAGCATATGATGGTTTCAAACCCACGTCCATCCAGCAAAGCAAGGTACTTAAGCACACAATCCCACTTCTCCCGTCTCGCCTTTTGTGTTTGCAGGTGTTATACCTCATTTTAACATGGGTTAAATTAGAATATAATATATTGGTAATTCTGAAAGTTTAAGAGTCACCATCTAATTATTATACATTGAATTAGGACACCATTTTACTAAATAATTCTCAAAGTTAACACTGTTTATATGGTCTATCTAACATTTAAAATTATGGGTAAGGGTTCTAATTAATCTTATAAGGAAGGCTATTCAAGAACCCTATATAATCCATTAAAAAATGGTTAACCGGCCAAACTTAGGTTAACTGACTAAGTATTGTAATGTAAAAAATATATATTAGTTTCTAAAGAAAAGGATAAATAAGTGACTAAATATTTATAAAAATAAGTATTGTAAGCTAAGTTTGGACTCAAACAGTAGTGAACTTGAACTCTTAATTAAGATTTGAGAAAAATGATTTTTAACAAAAGTGGACTAACGTCCAAAGCAAAGGTCAAAGTTATACTAGAAGAAAAGTGATTCTATTGACTTGACGTTAACAGGAACATTCGGCTCACTTCAAAAAAAAGGGAAACAGTAGGTCAAAATTTCAGTGCGTGTCCAGAAAAGCTTGTTTTTTTTTTTTGATTTAGCACCGGGTGTCCGAGTCTCTCCGAGCCCCGACTAATCCCGGGGGTGCACAAGCCCTCGGCCAGGAGTTTCCCGCAAGTGCACCACGGTTAATTCAGGTTTTACCTTGAACTTGAGACCTTGAAAGCAGGGAGCAAACCCCAAGGCTCAAGTCAATTGCCACCAGGCCAACCCTGAGGGTTTGTCGAGAAAAGCTTGTTACTGCTTCAAAGTTAATACTTGTCTATTATTCTAACCTTGTAAAATGGAAACTAGATAAGTTAAAAGGGAAGAGTAGGTAGAAGAGTTGTTAGGCCACTGATTTAAAGTCCTTATCTAGGTGTTATATTCTATGTAAAAATGAGTACCTACATAACTATCTAGCAGTGAAGTAATTACTTGACTAAATATAACACTGCATATCAGTCTAAGTCCCAATATGAAAGTGTGTGTTTAAAATAGTCAACAACATAAAGGAAAAGTTAAATGAACAATTAGGAATCAAACGGATAATTTGACTGCTTCTCAGCTAGCATCCCATAAGGGATAATTTAGTTATTTGTCTCTGTATCAGACAGTGTGAGAATATAGAAGGGTGTTGACTCCATACGGGTACAGTGCTGCAGCGACGTCGAGTCTCAAAGCAAGACTCAAGAACGACATTAAGATTACAATCTGATTGTTTTAGGAATACAAAAAGTGAAGATGAACCAGGCAAAAAGTCACATAACTTATATAATAAACTAAAACAAAGATTCCCAAAAGTCTAACCAGAATGTAAAGAACCTAGCATTCATATACTTAACAGAAGTAAATTCTTATTTAGTGTCCCCATACTTAAATCCAAACAATTGCACTTCTCTTAATATGTCTTTTGCTTAAACAAATATTATAAAATATACTCCTAAACTTAAAGAAAACGCCGAGTCAGAGACATAAAAAAAATAGACAAAGGATAACTTTCGGATAAACACTTGGGGTGATAAAAATATCAACATCTATGAACAAGGTTTCTAAAGTGTGACATGGAAACATATACCGGTGTCTCATATTGAAGCATAGTAAGGTTTTTTCTCTATTAGTCAAAGTCTGTTTAACAAGATTCTTAAAATCCTATGAGCATGGTCTGTAAATCCTTGAAATACAATAACACACATGGCCTCAAAGATGTGGCACATGGAATAGAGGTTATATACGATCATTCTTAATTCTTAACAGCCAACAAGATTTTTCTTGTGAGATTTCCAATCCACATTTGAGATCCTTAGTCTAATACCTAAAGAACAACATATTGAAAATAGAAACAAGATCCTAACTTTTAATATTTATGCAAAGATGACAATAACACACCCTCAATGGGATTAGAGAAAATCTAAGAACATAATTTTTAGTAAAATGCTTATAACTAAACTTCAGTCAAGGACAGAACTTAAGTACTTAAAATACTGACAAAGAGGACGTGTCTTAACAAAGCTATCCTAAAGAATATGAACTTATATATGAGTGAGTCCTAAAACACGGTCGATAGGCATAAACAGAAGAAAACTAGAATCATGAATCACGATCCCTGCATAACTGGAGCGGTGATCCACACTAAACAGAAAAGTACTTTTTATTTGAACTATACTACACACGAAACTTCAAGAATCAACACCTAAACTTATCAAGAGGATGCAACTTTCTGTGCACGATTTACTAGCAAATTCGTAAGGATAATTATCTTAAGGCATAGTTTTTACTCACATGGTATCAATATCATTTAAAAAACAGTAGCTACTTATGGAATTTAATCATGAAGTCCAACTAGACAAATCCAAACACAAGAATTCTAAAAGGTAACTTTTATCACATTACATTAGCATCAGAATTTACTGACTCATACACATGCGACTAAAGACATGATTTTCAAAAATCAATACAACATATTGTCACCTAAATAAAATAGCTGAAGTTGAATATTACCTGTTTTTGGGCAGTGAACTTGGGACGTCGATCTCGGATCTACTCTTTTGTCACGAACATATTCGAACTAGAATCGGGCGAACTCGACACTCTCTGCTTTGCTTAAAGTCAACAGAGACAGAAATGTTTTGAAAGAGAATAACAATGGCTAATTAGCTGTGTTTGATTCTAGGCCGTGTTTGAGAGAGTTCTCGGATAGGAAAGTTTTGATTAGGGAATGAAACGTTTCTGTTGTTTAAGTTAAGCAAATGAGACTAAGGCTTTTCATAGATAGTAAAGTTTGAGGGGTAGAGTGGTGGATGAACCTCTTCAACGGGGAATATAGGTGGTGGCTCCCAGTTCTCCCAAAAAATGGCTACAATGACTAGTATTTATAGATGCAGATTAGGGTTTTTTGGGCGGGATCTCTTAATTTTGATTTTTAACTTGGTCAAAAAAATCGTTGGCAAATAGATCTGTGATTTAGAAGAACCATTGGAAAAAGCAAATCAAATCCTTTGGTGTTGATTCTAAATCAGATTTTCTGAAAACTCATTTTGGCTTTTATTTGCTGAATGAATCATTGAAGATACATTAATGATATGAAGGGCAAACATTTGATGTGTTAAGATAAAGAAGGAAACTTTCACCAAAATAGAGTGACGTATCTCTGAGGAAACAGAGGGAAGAAGACGAGAAATGGTTGTTCGTAGGGAAATTCGGACTAAGCGAAATCTGATATTGTGAGACGCCAAAACGACGTCATTTAAGAAAATTCTAGAGGCTTCTTAGTTTGGGCTGCTGGGTTAAGCTGATTGGGCTAGTAAATTTGGACAGATTTGGGCTATATTGTATGGAGTGTTTTGGGCTGTTGAAATTCAAAACGGGGCGCCCTATTTGGGCGCCCCTCTTTAACCTGTAGCCGCTTTGTCTTTTTGTTTGCATCCGTACCCACTTTTTAAAAAACTTCAGCTTCCCTTTATAACTGAAAAACTTCAGCTATAGAGAGCTAAAGTTTTCGGGTTACTAAACAAAAACTTCAGCTCTAGAGCTGAAGTTTTTATTTTATAACT
>MU696878.1:0-15202 GCA_026770625.1 Nicotiana glauca | reverse complement strand
CCCCCCCCCCGAAATCAATAACACAAGCGCATAACATATCCTCCAATATCTGAATAGTGTGCTCGAACTGCCCATCCGTCTGAGGGTGAAAACCCGTGCTCAACTCAACCTGAGTACCCAACTCTCGCTGAATAGAGTTCCAAAACTAGGAAGTAAACTAAGTACCCCGATCTAAAATGATGGAAACTAGGACACCATGAAACCGAACAATCTCCCAGATATATATCTCTGCTAACCGCTCTGAAGAATAAGTAGTACAGATAGGAATGAAGTTCCCGGTCTTGGTCAGCCGATCCACAATCACCCAAATAGCATCGAACTTCTTCAAAGTCTATGGAAGCCCAACTACAAAGTCCATAGTGATCCGCTCCCATTTCCACTTTGGAATATTCATCTCTGAAGCAAGCCACACGGCCTCTGATGCTCATATTTCACCTGCTAAAAATTAAGACACTGAACTATAAATCCCACAATATCTTTCTTCATTCTCCTCTACCAATAATACTGTCTCAGATCCTGATACATCTTCGCGGCTCCTGGATGAATAGAATATCGCAAGCTATGGGCCTCTTCCAGAATCAAATCCCAAAGCCCATATACATTGAGCACACAAATCCGGCCTTGCATCTTCAATACCCCATCATCTCTAATAGTCACATCTCTGGCATCATCATGCTGAACGAGCAAATGTAGATCATTATACCAGCGCTCTCTGATGCGCTCATATAGGGAAGACCGAGAAACCACACAAGCCAATACCCGACTGGGCTCCGAAATATCCAACCTCACGAACCGATTGGCCAAAGCCTGAACATCAACCGCAAGAGGTCTCTCCCCAATAGGAATATATGCCAAACTCTCCATACTCACTGCCTTTCATCTCAAAGCATCGACCACCACATTGGCCTTCCCCGAATGGTACAATATAGTGATATGATAATCCTTAAGCAATTCCAACTATCTTCGCTGCCTCAAATTAAGATCCTTTTGCTTGAACAAGTGCTGAAGACTATGATAATTAGTGAACACGTCACATGATACGCCATACAAATAATGCCTCCAAATCTTAAATATGGCAGCCAATTCCAAATCATGAACGGGGTAGTTCTTCTCATGGGGCTTCAACTAACGAGAAGGATAAGCAATAACTCTACCCTTCTGCATCAACACACAACCAATCCCTACTCTCGAAGCATCACAATACATGGTATATAAACTTGAAGCTGATGGAAAAACCAATACTGGAGCTGTGGTTAAGGCTATATTGAGCTTCTGAAAGATCTCCTCACAGTCGTCCGACCATACAAATTAAGCACCCTTCTGAGTCAACTTGGTCAATGGCAATGCGATAAATGAGAATCCCTGAACAAACCGGTGATAATAGCCTGCCAAACCAAGAAAGCTGCGAATCTCTGTGGCTGAGAACGGTCTGGGCTAACTCTGAACTGCCTCTATCTTCTTTAGATCAACCTGAATACCCTCATTGGACACCACGTGTCCCAAGAATGACACTAAACTGAGGCAAAACTAATACTTGGAGAACTTTGCATAAAGCTTCTCCTCCCTCAATCTCTGCAACACAACCCTCAAATGCTCTGCGTGCTCCTCCTGACTACGTGAATATACAAGGATATCATCAATGAAAACTATAAAAAATAAGTCATGATAAGGCCGGAACACGCTGTTCGTCAGATGCATAAACGTTGCTAGGGCATTGGTCAGCCCGAAAGACATAACTAGGAACTCATAGTGACCATATCTGGTCCTGAAGGCCGTCTTAAGAATATCCAAATCCCTGATCTTCAACTGGTGATAACCTGAACGGAGATCAATGTTGGAGAATACCATCTCTCCCTGAATCTGGTAGAATAAATCATCAATCCGAGTAAAGGATACTTGTTCTTAATTGTTACCTTGTTCAATTGCCTATAATCAATGCACATTCTCATAGTGTCATCCTTCTTTTTCACAAACAGAACCGACGCACCCCAAGGTGACACACTAGGCCAAATGAACCCCTTATCAATGAGTTCCTGAAACTGCTCTTTTAACTCCTTTAATTCTGCTGCTGCCCTACAATACAGCGGAATAGAAATGGGCTGAGTGCCCGGCACCAGGTCAATACCAAAATCAATATCCCTATCCGGTGGCATGCCCGACAGGTGTTTAGGAAATACATCAGGGAAATCCCTCACAATTAGGACAGAATCAATAATGGGAGTCTCAGCTCCAACATCCCTCACAAAGGCAAGATATGAAAGATTACCCTTCCCCACCATACGCTAGGCCTTCAAGAAAGAGATCACTCTACTAGGAACATAATCAGTCACACCTCGCCACTCAATCTGTGGCACACCCGGTATAGCCAATGTGACTGTCTTAGCATGATAATCTAGAATAGCGCGACACGGGGATAGCCAATCCATACCCAGAAAGACATTGAAATCTACCATACTAAATAATAAAAGATCAACACAGCTCTCCAGACCCCCAATAGTCATCACACACGACTAGTACACATGGTCTACAACAATAGTATCACCCACCAGGGTAGATACATGAACAAGTAAAGCAAGAAACACATGGGGAGTACCCACATAATAAGCAAAGTATGATGACACAAAAGAATAGGTGGAACCGGGATCAAATAATACAGAGGCATCTTCGTGGAAGACTGAAACAATACATGTAATAACAACATCTGAAGCGATAACATCGGGTCTGCTTGGAATAGCATAGAAACGAGCCTGACCGCCCCCTGATTGAACTCCCCCTCTGGGGACACCCCTGGATAGCTGACCCCAAACCCTAGCTGGCTGGGCGGGTGGTGGTAGAGCAACTGGCGCTGAAGGTGATGACTGGCCCCTCCGCTGGGATGAACTAGAAACACAGCGGGGACACTGCCTCCATATATGGCCCATATCGTTACACTCGTAATAACTTCCAGGTGCTGGAGAAGGGTACTGATGGGAACCCCTCGCGTCGGAGTGACCAACAGATGCACTCGGCGTAGAAGAGCTCTGAACCGATGTAGCACGGGATGAGCTATGAGCTGGGAGGGCACTAAGTGAAGAATGTCTTTGGTGTAAACTGTGGGAACCATGATCCGATGACGCCCCTTCATAACCAGAGCGATCAGACTGACCATGTCGGAACTGTCGGCCTCTGTCATGCTAAAATTGGCCCCTCTAAGGAGCACCAATGTAGCTACCAGATCCTCGAGGCCTCTTGGCGTCCCTCTCCTCTCGCTCTTGGTGACAAACAGACTCAATCTCCCAGGCAATATCCATAATGTCCTCGAGCACCAGTCACCCTCTCCCTACTCATAAAAATACGGAGTTGATAAGTAAGACCATCGACAAATCTCCTGATCCTCTCTCTATCTATCAGGACCAACCAGATGGCATGATGAGCCAACTCAGAGAACCTCAACTCATACTGTGACACGGTCATGTCCCCCTAACGCAACAACTCAAACTGTCTATGCAGCTCCTCTTTGTGAGACTGTGGCACATACTTCTCCAGAAAAAAAATAGAGAACTGCTGCCAGGAAAGGGGTACTGCACCAACAGGCCTACGCCTCTCAAAATCCTCCCACCAGGTAAAAGCTACTCCTGAGAACTGATAAGTAGTGAAAGCGACCCCGCTGGTCTCCAAAATACCTGCTATGCGAAGCATCCTCTGACACTTGTCCAAAAAGCCCTGGGCATCCTCGCCCTGTGCTTCGCTGAAGGTTAGAGGCTGAAGTCTACCAAATCTCTCCAACCTACGTTACTCATCCTTTGGTATGACAGAAACTACATAGTCCTGAGCAACTGAAACCGGCTGAGCTGGATGTGCCCCTAACATCTGAAGTCCCTACACGACCTGTTCAGCTGTACGGGCGGCGGAAGTCTGACTACCTCTCCCGGCCTGAGAAGTAGCTGCGGCTGTAGTGGTTGAAACCGCCTGAGCTAGGCTAGTGAAAACTGATAAGATCTGAGCCAAGGCCCCCTGAAGACCCGGAATCATAATAGGCACAGCTTGTGCCTGAGCTCGTGCTACTAGAGGGTCCATAGCTGGGTCCTGGTCCTGAACTGGGGCAGCTGGTGGATCTGCAGGTGCTGCCCTCGCTGCCCTGCCTCTACCACGACCACGACCGCATCCTCAGCCTCTAGTGGCCGCAGCTGGTGGCACTGGTGGTCATCCACCCTGTCCAGTAATGCGTGTCCTCACCACCTGTGAGTGAATAAAATAACAGAAGTTTAGTACTCGGATCAACAAACTTGCACTACAAGAATTTCAAGAATGTGAAGTTTTTTCGAAAGGTTATGCATCCTCTCGAGGATAAATACAGACATCTCTGCACCGATCCGCGAGGCTCTACTAAACCTGCTCATGACTCATGAGACATATGTAACCTAGGCTCTGGTACTAACTAGTCATGATCCTAACCCTGAACCCGATCGTGATGGCGCATCTCGTGAAGACAACGCCAGCCGACACTTTCCATTTTCCAATTTTTAACAGATAAGCATTTAAGAACGGTCTAAACATGATAAGAATAAATCCGAAATAACTGATAATAACATAAGTAGGCGGAAATATACCCATACACAACCCTAATCGGGGTGTCACTAGTTATAAACATCTATAAGTCATAATAAAATTCTGCTAAATTCATAACTAGTACAAATTCTAAAAGGAATTAGAAACGATAAAGGAGTAGAAACATGGGTCTGCGGACGTCAACAGCACCACGTAATCTCTGAAAGCCCGCCTGAATCTGGAGAAAATCAGCACTCCGGGGTGGAACCAGCTATGCCTGAATCTGCACACAGGGTGCAGGGAGTAAAGTGAGTACTCCAACTTAGTGAGTAACAAATGTAAATAATGACTAAAAATAAACACACAAGGCATAAAACATTCTATAATGAAGCAGTAAAATCATTTAAAAATAGTAAACTAATAAAAAAGTCAAGTAAATCCTCTTTCAACAAGTAAACAGATAATCAACAATTGATTAAGGTAAAGTAATCAAATAAAAGCTTGCCCCTCTGGCACACTATCACCACATTCGCCCCTCGGGCTCAATCTCACATCATAATGGGTACCCGCGCTCGCTGGGGGTATACAAACTCCTGGATGGGCCCCTTACGACCCAAGTGCAATAACAAGCCATCTCGTGGCATCCAATTTAGGCCCTCGGCCTCATATCAATCAAGCCAGCTCGTGGTGTACATATCTTAGGTCCTCAGCCTCAAATCACTATTAGTGTTTCCTCACAACATATGCCATCGGCCTTACTCAGTCAAAAATCCTCACAAGCTGTTCGGGCAATAGTAAAATAATAGTTCTCAGCCCAAACATCATTTAAAATATCATCTTAAGTCTTAAAACTAAGCAAATGTGGCTGAGCATGAAAATAGTAGAAAATAACAGGACTGAGTTCAAATATAAAGTCAAAGCAGTGAGGAAATATCAATAAAAAGCCCTGAAGGGTTCAAATATTTGGCACGAAGCCCAAATATGGCATTCATCCCAAATCTTAATGATAACAAATAAGTTTCAGTGAAATATCTGGTAAAATCATCTACCGGGAAGGACCAAGTCACAATCCTCAATAGTGCACGACCCCATGCTCGTTATCAAGCGTGTGTCTCACCTCAATATAGTACTGCGATGTGCAATCTAGAGTTTCAAACCCTTAGATCATCATTTAAAATCATTACTCACCTCAAACCGGCTAAATCTCTAGCTCGTGATGCCTTTGTCCCTTGAATCAGCCTCCATACGCGTCGAATCTCACCAAAATCAGAACGAGGACGTCAAAATATGCCAAGGAAACAAAGCCCAAGCGAAAACAATCAATAAACGGCACAAATCCTGAGTTACCAAAACCCGACCCCTGGGCCCATGGCTCAAAATTTAGAAATTTTTACATCAATGGATTCCTTATCTCCCCACGAGTTCATACATATCAAGAACACTAAAATCGGAGTCCAAATGCCCCCTCAAATCCCCATTCAAAAGCCTCTTAAAATTAAGCCCTTATCCCCAATTTTCTTCTTTAATCCCCACCAAAAGCATGATTAAACAATGGAAAAATGGTCTTAAACCCAAGTAATTAAGCTTAGGGAACTTACCCAACTGATATCCTTTGATTCATCTTGAAATGCTATGCCTTAGCCTCTTTTCCCGTCTTCGAAATGATGAACTTAGCAAAATTTCGCAAAGAAAACAATATGTAACTTCTGGCTAGGGATTTTGGCATCTACGACCATTCTACCGCTTCTGCAGTACTGCATATACAATCTTTCCTCCGCATCTGCGGAAATCACTTAACGGGTTAAATTCCGCATCTGTGGTCAACTCTTCGCACCTGTGCCTTCGCGGGTGCGGTCAATACACCGCATCTACGGTTCCTGAATCTTCCCCTCAAATATGCTTCTACGAATCCCTTCCCGCATGTGAAACACCGCACCTGCGGTTCCCTAACCGCAGGTGCGAAAACCCTAGAAGCACCAAATTTGCAGTTGCAACAAACATCCAACTTCTCCGTCAACCACCCAAAATCATCCCCCAGGCCCCCGAGACGTCAACTAGAAGCATAAACATATCCCAATACCTTATTCAAACTTGTTCCAATCATCAAAACACTTCAAACAACATCAAATCAGCCAAAATTCCTCGGATTCAAGCCTAAGTTTCCAAAAACTTCCAAATTCCGCTTCTTATAAAAAACCCAACTAAACCACGTCCGAATAACGTGAAATTTTGGACACACATCCCAAATGACACAACGAAGCTACTACAACTCTTGGAATTCTATTTCAACCCCTATATCTAAATCTCGCCTATCAACCGAAAATTGCCAAAATATTAACTTCGCCAATTCAAGTCTAAATCTACTCCAAACCTCCAAAACCCATTCCGATCACACTCCTAAGTCATAAATCACCTTTCAAAACTAACCGAACCATCGTAACTCACATCCGAGCCCTCCAATATATAAGTCAAAATCTGGTTGACTTTTCAACTTAAGCCTTCTTAAAAGAGACTAAGTGTCTCAAACTTCACCAAAACCAGATCTGTATTCAACCTACCAACCCGATACCTCAAAGTACGGATAAACAAAGCAATAAAAAGTAGAAACGGAGAAAATGGAGTGGTAACTCATGAGACGACTGGCCGGGTCATCACACAATCTATCCCATGTGTTTGATTCGTTCATGATAAACAGGATTAGCTACAATCTGCATTGCAGCTTTGCTATATCTGTAGATGTCCAGTGGAAGGTTGAATTTTATTCCAATTTTCTTAAGTAAACCTTGCAGCCAAATTATCTCAGCAACAGTGGCTGCAATATTTCCGTATTCAGCTTCAGCAAAGCTTCTAGACACATTAGTTTGTTTTTTGGATTTCCAAGAGACTAAGGAATCTCCTAGTTTGATAAGATAATCAGTTACAAATCTTGTAGAGTATGGGCATGCATCCCAGTTTGAATCACAATATGCAATCATGGTATGGTTGTTAGTGCTGCTTATTAGAATAACTTGTCCTGGTTGATTCTTCACATATCTGACAATCCTAAGAGCTTCCTCCATATGGGATTTTTTAGGTTATTGAAGAAATTGACTCAAGGTTTGAACATTAAATGATATATCTAGTCGAGTCATAGTTAAATGGAGTAACTTTCCCACTAACCTCTGATAAGCCTTCTGATCTGCTAAGGGCTCACATTCAGATTGTTCTGATTTGTCATAGTGGTTATCATATTCCTTCGTAGTATGTTTTATGTTTGTATCCAAATGGGTACCAATAGGTTTTGCAGATTGTAGTCCAACCTCTAATATAAGCTCTAATTCCTACTTTCTTTGATTCATTAGGATACCATGCTTGGATCTAGCAAATTCTATGCCCAGAATATAATTAACATCTCCTAGATCTTTCATTTTGAATGTTTGTTTTAGCATTGTTTTTATTTCAACAATCAGTTTCAAGTTGTTCCCTGTTATTAACATATTATCTGCATAAACTAGCACCATAATGACTCCTTATGAGGTTCTTTTGATGAATAGCGAGTGATAAAATTGGCTTTTGTTGAAACCGATTCCTTAAAAGTTCTTCTGTTATTTTTGCATTTCACTATCTAGGGACTTATT
Organism: Nicotiana glauca; assembly: GCA_026770625.1. Lineage (NCBI taxonomy): Eukaryota > Viridiplantae > Streptophyta > Magnoliopsida > Solanales > Solanaceae > Nicotiana > Nicotiana glauca. Next base: position 7,058 of record MU696878.1, on the reverse strand, counting down.
TCAGCCCATGGAAGGATTTAATGTTTCTGCATACAGGTTTGTTCTCCCTCTGACTCTTAAATCTCTATGGAAGTTCCATGTAGATTCCACCGTAGAGATCACCTTGAAGAAATGAATTGTAAACATCCATTTGATATATATTCCAGTTTCTTGCAGCAACAATAGCTAAAATTGTTCTCAATGTTTTCATTTTTACCACAAGAGAAAAGGTTTCTTAATATTCAATCCCTTCCTTTTGGCTATATCCTTTTGCTACTAATTTTGCTTTAAATCTTTTAACTTCTCCTATAGCTTTGTATTTGATTTTGTATATCTATTTGCATCCAATAGGTATCTTTCCTTTTGGAAATGACACAATGTCCCAGGTATGATTTGTTTGTAGTGTATCAATTTCTGTTTTCATTGCCTCTATCCATCTAGGATCTCTGATAGCTTCTTTGTAGGATGGAAGTTCTGTTTCAATAGAAGTCACAGCTATATAGGCTTGATAAGTAGAAGATACTTGTACATATGAAATATAGTTTGGCATGGCATATGGAACTTCTTGATGAACATTTAAGGATACAAAATCTTTTATCCAAATTGGAGGTTGTTTGTCCCTGCTAGACCTTCTGTATTCTGGTTGTGTCAAAGTGATATTAGGAAGACTTTGTGACTAATTGTGTATTTGCCAAGCTGCATTTGGTAGTGAAGATCAGTTGTATGTTCATGTAGTTCCTATGAAGAAAGATATTTACCCTGATATATATCATCTATTTGAACATCTTAGTTTTTCGCGTCTGCATTAGTATAGGAGTATGTGTTTTCCAAGTTACTGTCGTTGAACATGATTATTTTGTATTTAGTGTTAATTGTGTTTGCTGAGAGTTTAAATACCAGCTATGTTGAAGATCTTGTGGCACATGGTTAGGGAATAAAGGTTGATTGCTTGTTTTCTTATGTTTGAAAGGAAATACATCTTCTTTAAATACCACATCTATGTTGACAAAGAAGATATTCTCTGTTAAATCATATGACACATATCCTTTTTGAACCTCTGTATACCTTATGTGAACTGCTAGCTTTGTTCTTCTCATTAAGTTGTCATGTTAGTGAATTATCTTGGCATAACACATACATCCCAAAATTTTTAAAGTGTTGATATGATGGTTTTCTATGATATAACCTTTCATAAGGAGCTTGGTTGTTAATCACTGGACATCAAAGTCTATTTATAAGATATAAAGCAGCTAAAATACATGTTCCCCAGAATTTAATTGGAATACCAGCTTGGAATCTGGTAGATCTGTTAACTTCTAGGATATGCCTATGCTTTCTTTCTGCTACCCCATTCTGTTGGAGAGTATAAGCACATGTTCTTTGATGAATAATTACTAGACTTTGAAATAGATTACTGCAGACTGAGTTTAGAAACTCAGTTCCATTATCAGTTCTCACTACTTTATTGTCTTGTCATGTTGAGTTTTGATAAAGGTAATAAATGTTGTAAAATGCTACACACGTCTAATTTTAGCTTTAGTAGAGAAACCCAAATAATTCTGGAGTAATTATCTACTATTGTTAAAAGTACTTTATATCTAATAATGAGAGGACTTTATGCTACTTGTAGGGAATGAAAGTCTTGTCTGCTTTGCACATGGACAGACAGTACACTTATCTAACTTGCTAGCTATAATATTTGCATTTACATGAATGAGCTTCTTAAGCACTTTAGGAGACATGTGACCAAATCTCTTGTATCACAGCTCCACATCAGTCATGTTTAGATTCATTTGTGAGTCTTCACTTCTAGCAGCTAACATGATGTCTTCTTTCCTCTTAATTTTTGAACATTCGAAGATATAGAGCCCACAATCTTCTCTACTAATATCCTTCATTCTCCCACTAAAGGGCTCCTGAAAAATACAGAAATTAGGAAAGAAAGTAGCTGAGCAGTGTAATGCCTTGGTTAACATAGCAACTGACAACAAATTATATTCAAATTTTGAAACACATTAGAAACTGAAATACTATTTGATCATCTGCTAGTTCCAGTGTGAGTGACATATGCCAGGTCCCCATTTGACATATATACTTTCCTAAGATGTTGAGGTTGTCTAGCTGCAGAACTGTCTATCAGATCTATATCTGCTATCATATGGTTGGTAGCTCCTGTGTCTATTATCTATCTTGCAGAGCTAGAAGCTAATTAGTGTCACGACCCAATTCCCAAACCCGGTCATGATGGCGTCTCTCATGAAGACAAGGCCAGCCAACAGAACAACAATGCCCCTATTTAACAGTTAATAAATATAAATAAATGAACAATATGACTTAATGGCATTAATAACTAATATTCACTACCCAATACAGCCCGACCGGGGAGTCACAAGTCACGAGCATCTAAAGAAGACTGAAAACCACTACTGGGCCAATAATAATATACAAAATAAATTCTGAAATCAAAAGATAAAGTCCGGTGCCGCGAATGCTGGCGGTCACCTTGCTCAACTATAGTAGCATACCAACAGTAATACCTTCAGTCAGCTATTAACCCGCTTCCGGGTGAACAATACCTGTAACTGCACGTGAGGTGCAGGGAGTAAAGTGAGTACTCCAACTCAATGAGTAATAAGAGTAAATAATAACTGAGCGGTAAGAAATCACGTAAGAGCACTCCATCATGCTATATAGGACAGTACGACCCTTGAGAAAACAGTAAAACCGTGAAAAATCCTTTAGACAATATTTGGTTCAGTTTAAAAAACCTCTTTTGAAAATATCTTCTTCCAACAATCAAGCACATGAATGTGATATCAGATAGTGCAAGTCAGCACATAAGTCAGCCCCTCGGGCACAACACTCTACCAACAAATAACACCAGGGTATCTGGTGAACAGTGCAAGAAGTAGCATGGATGCCAATGATATGAGAGTGCTAAATGTCATGACACGTAGTACAAACAGGAACCAACGCATGAATGCAATCCAATGCATATGACCGCTGCGGCGCGCAGCCCGATCCGTTTGGGTACCCGCGCTCACTATGGGGGTTCAGATTCCAGAGGGGCTCCTACAGCCCAAGCGCAATATCAATATCACACCACTGCGGCGCGTAGCCCGATCCATCCTCAGTCTAGAAAATGCACACATAGCACTGCTGCGGTGCGCAACCCGATCTATGCTCAGTCCAGAAATGTACATAAGCCACTAGGGCAATATTCAAATAACAGTTCTCAGTTCCGAACGTTAAAAATATGTAGTTTAAGTTTTAAAACCTTAGAAATATGACTAGACAGCTCAAAGTAGTGTTTAACTCAGGACTGAAATCATTTAACATGCCAAGTATCATGGAAACAATGATAATAATACCTAAGGATTCAATCAGTTGGCACGAGGCCCAATCACTACAATTAATCCATTTTTATAAGTATATCAACTAAGCTTCAATCAATTAGGTAGTTATTTCATTAATCGGGACGGAACAAGACACAATCCCCAACGGTGCTCTACCCCATGCCCGTTATCCATCGTGCAAGTCACCTCAATAAAGCACTATGATGTGCAAACCCGGGGTTTCAAACCCTCAGGATATCATTTACAAGTATTACTCACCTCGAATCGGTGAAATATCTAGCCCGCGAAGCCTCAAATCGTCCTCCACGCGCGTCGTATCTAACCAAAACCACAAGGAATTCATTACAATAGACTAATGAAACATAACCCAATCGAAAGAACTCAAAAAACACCAAAAATCACAAAGTTGGCAAAACCCGAGCCCCGAGCCCACTTTTCGAAGAATTACAAAATTTACATCATCGGATTCCTCATCTCGCTAGGAGTCCGTACATATAAAATATACCAAAATCGGAGTTCAAACGCTCCCTCAAATCCCAAATTTTCATTTAAAAAATCCAAGCCCTAGTTCTTAAATTTTTCACCCAATTTTCCAAGAATTAAAGGTAGATTCTTCAATAAAATAGCGTTTTTAGGTCACGAGAATTACCTCCAATTAATTCCCATCAAAACCCTCTTCAATTTCTACCAAAAAGCTCTTGAGGTGGTTCAAAAATGGAGGAAATGATAAATGGGTCGCGGATGAAATATCACTAATAAACCCTTCTGTCTCCAGCTTTTTCTTCTATGCGAATGCGAGACCTCTCCCGCGTTTGCGATGAACAAAAATTCCAATTGAACATTTAACTCTACGCGAACGCGTACCACCAGATGCGAACGCGATGCTTCAGCTTCCAACACTACGCGAACGCGATTCCCAAATGCGAACGCGATGCACCAGGAGATCCTCTTACGCGAACGCGACTAACCAAACGCGAACGCGATGCTTCAGTCACTCACCTTACGCGAGCGTGACCCAGGTGTCGCGAACGCGAAGAACAAACTACAAGGGACCCAGGCCCCTTATATGCGAACGCGAACCAGCCCTCGCGAACGGGATGGTCTGCAAAACTCCCCATCGCGAACGCGTCCCTATGACTGCGAACGCGAAGGTCTGACACAGCTGGCCAAAAATCTGCAATTTCTTCCAAGTTCAAAACTTTTGTTAAGCCATCCGAAATTACCCCGAGGACCCGGGACATCAACCAAAAGAACCAACATATCCCAAAACATCATACGAACCTGTTCCAACCATCAACACACGTCAAAAAAATACTAAAACCATCAATTCATATCGGATTCAAGCTTAAGTTTCTTCAAAACTTCCGAAACACGCATTCGATCAAAAATACGACCAAAACGCCTCCGAATGACCTGAAATTTTGCACACATATCCAAAATCACCTGACTGGGCTACTGCAACTCTCGGAATTCCATTCCGACCCTCAGATCAAAATCTTAACTATCAACCGGAATTCGTCAAAATGCTAACTTCGCCAATTCAAGCCTAATACTACACCGGACCTCCAAAATCACTTCCTATCACACTCCTAAGTCACAAATCATCTCCCGAAGCTAACCGAATCACCGGAAATCATATCCGAGCCCTCTAACTCATAAGTCAATGTCCGGTTGACTTTTCCAACTTAAGCCTTCCTTAAAGAGACTAAGTGCCTCATTTCTTATCAAAACCAATCCAAATCAACTCTCACACACCACATACCGATAATGAAATATGAGGAAGCAATAATCAGGAAAAACGGAGCAGTAACACATGAGACGACGGGTCGGGTCGTCACATCCTCCCCAACTTAAACAATCGCTCGTCCTTGAGCGTACCCAGAGTTGTACTAGAAGCCAACCAATAGCTGAATGACCTTACCAAGCATATACCCGGGGTGATCCCTCATCACCCTATCTCGCATAGGTCCGGTAACACAATATAGCTGAAATTTCACAGTCCATTCAAACCATAAATCGTAGGACCACATTTCACTTTCCGAAGTCATACTCAAAATCAGAACCTCACATCTATACTCAAAATAATCCTGAACCAGCTGTAATAACCCTCAATCACATGATATTCTATATAGCTCAACGCTCGAAATGATAACTTCTATTCACAGCAGTTTCCCACAATACTCAATTACCGATAGGAACCTCTTATTAGCTAAAGTCTTATTCCAACACTTCCATATACTGCCAACGATAAATAAAACACGCGAAAACTGTAACCATTCCTTAGGTCACCCATACATAAAGCCACTTCCCTGTTGACTAATGCCACAACGGATTTCCGGGCCAAACCTCGATATAAACCCTCTAACGAGCTGAAATCATATCTGTTTGCATTTATTAATGACTCCAACGATCACCTCGAATTCAACACACCACTCTGGTGATATGACACCTCATCACAGGCCTAAGCCACAACTTGCATAATCCACGAACCAATGAAGGGTGGTGTGAACATACTCAAATCATGACAAATGACTCAACAAAAGAGCTGTAACTCAAACTTCTCAGTACCATCAGAACACAAGGCTGGGACCCCGTCCCACTGTATAGAAATAGAATACCTGAATCTACCCCGAAGGGTCTAATCTCCACGTAGCCTCGCTACAATGCACGATCTTATCCAAACACTGTTACACATAAAGCACATCAAGTCGCTATACTCGAAATTGAAAACCACGCACGATTGATATCTGGAACCCAAACAAATCATTATACCTATGGTGAAGCAAGTAATATACACCATACGATCCTAAAAGGACACAACCGGTGCGCCATTCGCCGAGCAACACCCAATACGGACTTTCCTTAGAAACTCGAAAGCAAGGCATACAAAGTAACATGTGGAAAACTATTCTCAACATCACATTGTTGCGGCGTGCAACCCCATCCAGATAACATACCCGTGGCGGCGTGCCACCCGATCAACACAAATATCTCGCATAGGGAGCTGCACATCGAGCCAAATTTGCTCATTATAAGAAAATACCGAGTATCGGTCGTAAGCATACTGAGTGCATAATGATATCTACTTATAGCGTTGTAAGATACAAAACTCAACTTCCACTATAAATCTCGATGGCACCGCACTATATGGGCCCACAGTCCGAAAATCATAATGCCTCACAGCACAGAAAAGCAACTCATAGATCTCCCCAGATCACTAGAAAGTTCATTAACGATCGAATCAACCTATCCTTCATCAATACATTTCGGGGCCAACCAAGCCAACTCAAGCTAAACACGTATCCAATCAGCTTACCAACAAACTCATTACCAAGATGCCTGAAGCTGCTCCTTCCACTACTATAACTCATGCCGGCGTCGTACGATAAGGTGCCCGATACCAAATTAATACCGAAATCCACAATCTCGGACGACGACATGCCCGACCACAAGGAACGCATCCAAAAAAGTCCTTCAATACTGGAACTGAATCAATAGTAGAAACCCCTATATTGACATCTATCACAAAGGCGCAATTAAGGAAAGCAATCCTCCCCAGCCGTCCGCTGGTTATTGGAACACAACCATTCTGCTAGAATATAGTCCGATGCACCTCGCCACGCAACCTGTGGTATTTTCCGACATAATCCATAGCACAATAGTCTAGAATAACCCAACACTGAGACAACCAGTCTACACCCCAATATCGTATCCAGAATCTAA
>MU696877.1:47286-95121 GCA_026770625.1 Nicotiana glauca | reverse complement strand
CTGTCAAGTTTTGATGGCGAAGGCGCTTAGCTTGAGTCCCAATTCAAGCGAGGTTGAGCTGTCAAATTTAGATGGTGAAGGCACTTAGACTGAGTCCCATATCGAGCGAGGTCGAACTGTCAAATTTAGATGGCGAAGGCGCTTAGCCTGAGTCCCAGTTCGATCGAGGTTGAACTGTCAAATTTTGATGGTGAAGGCGCTTAGCCTGAGTGCCAGTTCGAGTGAGGTTAAACTGTCAAATTTTGATGGCGAAGGCGCTTAGCCTGATTCCCACTGCAATTGAGGTTGAACTGTCAAATTTTGATGGCAAAGGCAATTATCCTGAGTCCCAGTTCGAGCGAGGTCGAATTGTTAAATTTTGATGGCGAAGGCAGAGCCTGAGTCCCAATTCGAGTGAGGTTGAATAGTCAAATTTTGATGGCGAATGCGCTTAGCCAGAGTCCCAGTTTGAGCTGTCAAATTTTGACGGCGAAGACGCTTAACTTGAGTCCTAGTTCGAGTGAGGTCGACCTGTCAAATTTTGATAGTGAAGACGCTTAGCCTGAGTCCCAGTTCAGCAAGGTCGAACTGTCAAATTTCGATGACGAAAGCACTTAGCCTGAGTCCCAATTCGAGCGAGGTCGAACTGTCATTTTTGGATAGCGAAAGCACTTACCCTGAGTCCTAGTTCGATTAATGTCGAACTATCAAATTTTGATGGCGAAGACGCTTAGCCTGAGTCCCAGTTCGAGCGAGGTCGAACAGTCAAGTTTTGATAACGAAGGCGCTTAGCCTGAGTCCCAGGTCGAGCGAGGTCGAACTGTCAAATTTTGATGGCGATGGCACTTAGCCTGAGTCCCAGTTCGAGCTTGGTCGAACTGTCAAATTTCGATCGCGAAGGCACTTAGCTTAAGTCCAGGTTCGATCGAGGTCGATCTGTAAAATTTTGATGGCGAAGGCACTTAGCCTGAGTCCCAGTTTGAGCGAGTTCGAACTGTCAAGTTTTGATGGCGAAGGTGCTTAGCTTGAGTCCCAATTCAAGAGAGGTTGAGCTGTCAAATTTAGATGGCGAAGGCACTTAGACTAAGTCCTAGTTGGAGCGAGGTCAAACTGTCAAATTTTGATGGCAAATGCGCTTAGCCTGATTCCTAGTTCGATCGAGGTCGAACTGTCAAATTTTGATGGTGAATGCGCTTAGCCTGAGTCCCAGTTCGAGTGAGGTTAAACTGTCAAATTTTGATGGCGAAGGCGCTTTGCCTGATTCCCAGTTCGATCGAGGTTGAACTGTCAAATTTTGATGGCAAAGGCAATTAGCTTGAATCCCAGTTCGAGCGGGGTCGAATTGTTAAATTTTGATGGCGAAGGCAGAGCCTGAGTCCCAGTTCGAGTAAGGTCGAATAGTCAAATTTTGATGGCTAATGCGCTCAGCCAGAGTCCAAGTTCGAGCCAGGTCGAACTATCAAATTTGATAGCGAAAGCGCTGAGACTGAGTCCTAGTTCGAGAGAGGTCGAACAGTCAAATTTCGATAGCGAAGGCACTTAGCCTGAGTCCCAGTTCGAGCGAGGTTGAACTGTCAAATTTTGATGGCGAAGGCGCTTAGCCTGAGTCCTAGTTCGAGCGATGTCGAATTTTAAAAATTAGTGGCGAAGGCACTTAGCCTAAGTCCCAGTTCGAGCGAGGTCAAACTGTCAAATTTTGATAGCGAAGGCACTTAGCCTGAGTCCCATTCGAGCGAGGTCAAACTCTCAAATTTTGACGGCGAAGGCGCTTAGCCTGAGTCCTAATTCAAGCGAGGTTAAACTGTCAAATTTAGACCGCGAAGGCGCTTAGACTAAGTCCCAGTTTGAGCGAGGTCGAACTGTCAAATTTTGATGGCGAAGGCGCTTAGCCTGAGTCCCAGTTCGATTGAGGTCGAACTCTCAAATTTTGATGGCGAAGGCAGGGCGTGAGTCCCAGTTCGAGCGAGGTCGAATTGTTAAATTTGGATAGCGAAGGCGCTTAGCCTGAGTCCCATTTCGATCGAGGTCGAACTGTCAAATTTTGATGGCGAAGGCAGAGCTTGAGTCCCAGTTCGAGAGAGGTCAAATTGTCAAATTTTGATAGCGAAGGCACTTAGCCTGAGTCCCAGTTCGAGCAAGGTCGAACTGTTAAATTTCGATGGCAAAGGCATTTATCCTGATTCTAAATTCGAGCGAGGTTGAACTTTCAAATTCTGATGGCGAAGGCACTTATCCTGTGTCCTAGGTCGAGCGAGGTTGAACTGTCAAATTTTGATGGCGAAGACTCTTAGCCTGAGTCCCAGTTCGAGCAAGGCCGAACTGTTAAATTTCGATGGCAAAGGCATTTATCCTGATTCTAAATTCGAGCGAGGTTGAACTTTCAAATTCTGATGGCGAAGGCACTTATCCTGTGTCCTAGGTCGAGCGAGGTTGAACTGTCAAATTTTGATGGCGAAGACTCTTAGCCTGAGTCCCAGTTCGAGCAAGGCCGAACTGTTAAATTTCGATGGCAAAGGCATTTATCCTGATTCTAAATTCGAGCGAGGTTGAACTTTCAAATTCTGATGGCGAAGGCACTTATCCTGTGTCCTAGGTCGAGCGAGGTTGAACTGTCAAATTTTGATGGCGAAGACTCTTAGCCTGAGTCCCAGTTCGAGCAAGGCCGAACTGTTAAATTTCGATGGCAAAGGCATTTATCCTGATTCTAAATTCGAGCGAGGTTGAACTTTCAAATTCTGATGGCGAAGGCACTTATCCTGTGTCCTAGGTCGAGCGAGGTTGAACTGTCAAATTTTGATGGCGAAGGCAATTAGCTGGAGTCCCAGTTCGAGCGAGGTCGAACTGTTAGATGGCGAAGGCAGAGCCTGAGTCCCAGTTCGACTGAGGCCGAACAGTAAATTTTTGACCATGAAGGCGCTTAGCCTGAGTCCCAGTTTGATCGAGGTTGAACTGTCAAGTTTTGACGGCGAAGACACTTAGCCTGAGTCCCAGTTCGAGCAAGGTCAAATTGTCAAATTTTAATAGCGAAGGCACTTAGCCTAAGTCTTAGTTCGAGCGAGGTCGAACTGTCAAATTTTTATGGCGAAGGCACTTAGCCTAAGTCCCATTTCGAGCGAGGTCAAACTGTCAAATTTTGATGGTGAAGGCGCTTTGCCTAAGTCCCAGTTCAAGCGAGGTTGAACTTTTAAATTTTAATGGCGAAGGCACTTAGCCTGAGTCCTAGTTCGAGCGAGGTTGAACTGTCAAATTTTGATGGCGAAGGCGCTTAGCCTGAGTCCCAGTTCGAGCGAGGTCGAACTGTCAAATTTTAATGGCAAAGGCGCTTAACCTGAGTCCCAACTCGAGCGAGGTGGAACTGTCAAATTTTGACGGTGAAGGCGCTTAGCCTGAGTCCCAGTTCAATCGAGGTAGAATTTTCAAATTTTGATGGCGAATGCGCTTAGACTGAGTCCCAGGGTCTAACTGTCAAATTTTGATAGCGAAGGCACTTAGCCTTAGTCCCAGTTCGAGTGAGGTCGAACTGTCAAATTTTAATTTCGAAGGTGCTTAGCCTGAGTCCCAGTTCGAGTGAGGTTAAACTGTCAAATTTTTATTGTGAAGGCGCTTAGCCTGAGTCCCAATTCGATCGAGGTTGAATTGTCAAATGTTGATGGCGAAGGCAATTAGCCTGAGTCCCAGTTCGAGCGAGGTCGAATTGTTAAATTTTGATGGCGAAGGTAGAGCCTGAGTCCTAGTTCGAGTGAGGTCGAATAATTTAATTTTGATGGTGAATGTGCTTAGCCAAAGTCCCAGTTCAAGCGAGGTTGAACTGTAAAAGTTTAATGGCGAAGGCACCTTGCCTAAGTCCCAGTTCGAGTGAGGTCAAAATGTAAAATTTTGATAGCGAAGGCACTTAGCCTGAGTCCTGTTCGAGCGAGGTCGAACTCTCAAATTTTGATGGCGAAGGCACTTTGCCTAATTCCTAGTTCGATCGAGGTTGAACTATGAAATTTCAATGGCTAAGACGCTTAGCCTGCGTCCCGGTTCGAGCGAGGTCGAACTATCAAATTTGTACTGTGAAGGCACTTAGCCTAAGTACCAGTTCGATCGAGGTTTAACTGTCAAATTTTGATGGCGAAGACGTTTAGCCTGAGTCCAAGTTCATCGAGGTCGAACTATCAAATTTCGATGGCAAAGGCAATTAGCCTGAGTCCCAGTTCGATCGAGGTCGAACTGTAAAATTTTGATGACGAAGGAACTTAGCCTGAGTCCCAGTTTGAGCGAGGTCGAACTGTCAAGTTTTGATGGCGAAGGTGCTTAGCCTGAGTCCCAGTTCAAGCGAGGTAGAACTATCAAATTTTGATGGCGAAGACACTTAGCCTGAGTCCCAGTTCGAGCGAGGTCGAACTGTCAAATTTTAATGGCGAAGGCGCTTAACTTGAGTCCCAGCTCGAGCGAGGTCGAAATGTCAAATTTTGACGGCGAAGGCACTTAGCCTGAGTCCCAGTTCAATCGAGGTAGAATTTTCAAATTTTAAAGGCGAATGCTCTTAGACTGAGTCCCAGGGTTGAACTGTCAAATTTTGATAGCGAAGGCACTTAGCCTTAGTCCCAGTTCGAGTGAGCTCGAACTGTCACATTTTAATTTCGAAGGCACTTAACTTTAGTCCCTGTTCGAGCGAGGTCAAACTGTCAAATTTTGATGGCGAAGACGTTTAGCCTGAGTCCAAGTTCAGCAAGGTCGAACTATCAAATTTCGATGGCGAAGTCACTTAGCCTGAGTCCCAGTTCGATCGAGGTCGAACTGTAAAATTTTGATGACGATGGAACTTAGCCTGAGTCCCAGTTTGAGCGAGGTCGAACTGTCAAGTTTTGATGGCGAAGGCGCTTAGCCTAAGTCCCAGTTCAAGCGAGGTAGAACTATCAAATTTCGATGGCGAAAGGCACTTAGCCTGAGTCCCAGTTCGATTGAGGTCGAACTGTAAAATTTTGATGACGATGGAACTTATCCTGAGTCCCAGTTTGAGCGAGGTCGAACTGTCAAGTTTTGATGGAGAAGGCGCTTAGCCTGAGTCCCAGTTCAAGCGAGGTAGAACTATCAAATTTTGATGGCAAAGACACTTAGCCTGAGTCCCAGTTCGAGCGAGGTCGAACTGTCAAATTTTAATGGCGAAGGCGCTTAACCTGAGTCCCAGCTCGAGCGAGGTCGAACTGTCAAATTTTGACGATGAAGGCGCTTAGCCTGAGTCCTAGTTCAATCGAGGTAGAATTTTCAAATTTTGATGGCGAATGCGCTTAGACTAAGTCACAGGTCTAACTGTCAAATTTTGATAGCGAAGGCACTTAGCCTTAGGCCCCGTTCGAGTGAGGTCGAACTGTCAAATTTTAATTTCGAAGGCACTTAGCTTTAGCCCCTGTTCGAGCGAGGACAAACTGTCAAATTTTGATAGCGAAGGCGCTTAGCTTGAATCCTAGTTCGAGCGATGTCGAACTATAAAATATTAATGGCGAAGGAACTTAGCCTAAGTCCCTGTTCGAGCGAGGTCAAACTGCCAAATTTTGATAGCGAAGGCACTTAGCCTGAGTCCCATTCGAGCGAGGTCAAACTCTTAAATTTTGACGGCGAAGACGCTTATCCTGAGTCCTAATTCAAGCGAGGTTGAACTGTCAAATTTAGACTGCGAAGGCTCTTAGATTGAGTCCCAGTTCGAGCGAGGTCGAATTGTCAAATTTTGATGGCGAAGGCGCTTAGACTGAGTCCCAGTTCGATCGAGGTCGAACTGTCATATTTTGATGGCGAAGGAAGAGCCTGAGTCCCAGTTCGAGCGAGGTCGAATTGTTAAATTTTGATAGCGAAGGCGCTTAGCCTGAGTCCCAGTTCGATCGAGGTCGAACTGTCAAATTTTGATGGCGAAGGAAGAGCCTGAGTCCCAGTTCGAGCGAGGTCGAATTGTTAAATTTTGATAGCGAAGGCGCTTAGCCTGAGTCCCAGTTCGAGCGAGGTCGAAGTGTCAAATTTCGATGGCAAAGGCATTTATCCTGATTCTAAATTCGAGTGAGGTTGAACTTTCAAATTTTGATGGTGAAGGCACTTAGCCTGAGTCCTAGGTTGCGCGAGGTTGAACAGTCAAATTTTGATGGCGAAGGCAATTAGCTGGAGTCCCAGTTTGAGCGAGGTTGAACTGTTAGATGGCGAAGGAAGAGCCTGAGTCCCAGTTCGACTGAGGTCGAACAGTAAATTTTTGACCGTGAAGGCGCTTAGCCTGAGTCCCAGTTTGATCGAGGTCGAACTGTCAAGTTTTGACGGCGAAGACATGTAGCCTGAGTCCCAGTTCGAGCGAGGTCAAACTGTCACATTTTGATAGCGAAGGAACTTAGCCTAAGTCCTAGTTCGAGCGAGGTCGAACTGTCAAATTTTGATGGCGAAGGCACTTAGCCTAAGTCCCATTTTGAGCGAGGTCGAACTGTCAAATTTTGATGGTGAAGGCACTTAGCCTAAGTCCCAGTTCAAGCGAGGTTGAACTTTTAAATTTTGATGGCGAAGGCACTTAGCCTGAGTCCTAGTTCGAGCGAGGTTGAACTATCAAATTTTGATGGCGAAGGCGCTTAGCCTGAGTCCCAGTTCGAGTGAGGTTAAACTGTCAAATTTTTATGGCGAAGGCGCTTAGCCTGAGTCCCAATTCGATCGAGGTTGAACTGTCAAATGTTGATGGCAAAGGCAATTAGCCTGAGTCCCAGTTCGAGCGAGGTCGAATTGTTAAATTTTGATGGCGATGGTAGAGCCTGAGTCCCAGTTCGAGTGAGGTCGAATAGTTTAATTTTGATGGCGAATGCGCTTAGCCAGAGTCCCAGTTCAAGCGAGGTCGAACTGTAAAATTTTAATGGCGAAGGCACCTTGCTTAAGTCCCAGTTCGAGTGAGGTCAAACTGTCAAATTTTGATAGCGAAGGCACTTAGCCTGAGTCCTGTTCGAGCGAGGTCGAACTCTCAAATTTTGATGCGAAGGCACTTGGCCTACGTCCTAGTTCGATCGAGGTTGAACTGTGAAATTTCAATGGCTAAGACGCTTAGCCTGAGTCCCGGTTCGAGCGAGGTCGAACTGTCAAATTTGTACTGTGAAGGCACTTAGCCTAAGTACCAGTTCGATCGAGGGTGAACTGTCAAATTTTGATGGCAAAAACGTTTAGCCTGAGTCCAAGTTCAACGAGGTCGAACTATCAAATTTCGATGGCGAAGGCACTTAGCCTGAGTCCCAGTTCGATCAAGGTCGAACTGTAAAATTTTGATGACGAAGGAACTTAGCCTGAGTCCTAGTTTGAGCGAGGTCGAACTGTCAAGTTTTTATGGCGAAGGCGCTTAGCCTGAGTCCCAGATCAAGTGAGGTAGAACTATCAAATTTTGATGGCGAAGACACTTAGCCTGAGTCCCAGTTCAGCGAGGTCGAACTGTCAAATTTTAATGGCGAAGGCGCTTAACCTGAGTCCCAGCTCGAGCGAGGTCAAACCGTCAAATTTTGACGATAAAGGCGCTTAGCCGGAGTCCCAGTTCAATCGAGGTAGAATTTTCAAATTTTGATGGCGAATGCGCTTAGAATGAGTCCCAGGGTCGAACTGTCAAATTTTGATAGCAAAGGCACTTAGCCTTAGTCCCACTTCGAGTGAGGTCGAACTGTCAAATTTTAATTTCAATGGCACTTAGCTTTAGTCCCTAATCGAGCGAGGTCAAACTGTCAAATTTTGAAAGTGAAGGCGCTTAGACTGAGTCCCAGTTCGAGCGAGGCCAAACTGTTAAATTTTGATGGCGAAGGCACTTAGTCTGAGTCCCAGTTCGAGCGAGGTCGAACTGCCAAATTTTAATGGCGAAGACGCTTAGCCTAAATTTTGACGGCGAAGATGCTTAGCCTGAGTCCAGTTCGAGCGAGGTTGAACAGTCAAATTTTGATTGCGAAGGCACTTAACCTGAGTCCAAGTTTGAGCGAGGTCGAACTGTCAAATTTTGATGGCGAAGGCGTTTAGATTGAGTAACAGTCTGAACGAGGTTGAACTGTCAAATTTTGATAGCGAAGGCGCTTAGCCAAAGTCCTAGTTCGAGCGAGGTTGAACTATGAAATTTTGACGGTGAAGGCGCTTAGCCTAAGTCCCAGTTCGATCGAGGTCGAACTGTCAAATTTTGATGGCGAAGATGCTTAGCCTAAATTTTGACGGTGAAGATGCTTAGCCTGAGTCCAGTTCGAGCGAGGTTGAACTGTCACATTTTGACGTCGAAGGCTCTTAGCCAGAGTCATAGTTCAATCGAGCTCGCATTGTCAAATTTTGATGGTGAAGACGCTTAGCCTGAGTGCTAGTTTAGCGAGGTCGAACTGACAAATTTTTATGGCAAAGTCCCTTAGCCTGAGTCCCAGTTCGATCGAGGTCGAACAGTCAAATTTCGATGGTGATGGCACTTAGCCTCAGTCCCAGTTCGATCGAGGTCGAACTGTCAAATTTCGATGGCCAAGGCACTTAGCTTGAGTCCCAGTTCGATCGAGGTCGAACTGTAAAATTTTGATGGCGAAGGCACTTAGCCTAAGTCCCAGTTCGAGCAGGGTTGAACTGTTAAATTTAGGTTGTGAAGGCACTTAGCCTGAGTCCCAATTAGATC
Source organism: Nicotiana glauca (assembly GCA_026770625.1). Classification (NCBI taxonomy): domain Eukaryota; kingdom Viridiplantae; phylum Streptophyta; class Magnoliopsida; order Solanales; family Solanaceae; genus Nicotiana; species Nicotiana glauca. Next base: position 86,525 of record MU696877.1, on the reverse strand, counting down.
GAGTTTGAACTGTCAAATTGTGATGGCGAAGGCCGAGCCTGAGTCCCTGTTCGAGCGAAGTCGAATTGTCAAATTTTGATGGCGAAAGCGCTTAGCCTGGGTCCCAGTTTGAGCGAGGTCGAACTGTCAAATTTTCATAGCGAAGGCACTCAGACAGAGTCCCATTTCGAGCAAGGTCGAACTGTCAAATATTGACGGCGAAGGCACTTAGCCTGAGTCCCAGTTTGAGCGAGGTCGAACTGACAAATTTTGATACCGAAGGCGCTTAGCCTGAGTCCCATTTCGAGCGAGGTCAAACTATCAAATTTTTATAGCGAAGGCGCTTAGCCTGAGTCCAAGTTTGAGCGAGGTCGAACTATCAAATTTCGATGGCGAAGGCACTTAGCTTGTGTACCAGTTTGAGCGAGGTTGAACTGTCAAATTTTGACAGTGAAGGCGCTTAGCCTAAGTCCTAGTTCAAGCGAGGTCGAACTGTCAAATTTTGACGGCGAAGGCGGTTAGCCTGAGTCCCAGTTTGATCGAGGTCGAACTATCAAATTTTGATGGTGAACACGCTTAGCCTAAATTTTGACGGCGAAGATGCTTAGCCTGAGTCTAGTTCGAGCAAGGTTGAATTGTCAAATTTTAACGGCGAAGGATCTTAGACAGAGTCATAGTTCTATTGAGCTCGCACTATCAAATTTTAAAGGAAAAGACGCTTAGCGTGAGTGCCAGTTTAGCGAGGTCTAACTGACAAATTTTGATGGCGAAGTCCCTTAGCCAAAGTCCTAGTTCGATCGAGGTCGAACAGTAAATTTTTGACGGTGATGGCACTTAGCCTGAGTCCTAGTTCGAGTGAGGCCGAACTATCAAATTTCGATGGCAAGGGCACTTAGATTGACTCCTAGTTCGATCGAGGTCGAACTGTAAAATTTTGATGGCGAAGGCACTTAACCTGTGTCCCAGTTCGAGCGAGGTAGAACTGTCAAATTTTGACGGCGAAGGCACTTAGCCTAAGTCCCAGTTCGAGCAGGGTTGAACTGTTAAGTTTTGGTGGCGAAGGTACTTAGCCTAATTCCCAGTTCGATCGAGGTCGAACAGTCAAATTGCGATGGTGAAGGCAGAGCCTGAGTCCCAGTTCGAGCGAGGTCGAATTGTCAAATTTTGATGGCGAAGGCGCTTAACCTGGGTCCCAGTTTGAGAAAGGTCGAACTGCCAAATTTTGATAGCGAAGGCGCTTAGCCAGAGTCCCAGTTTGAGCAAGGTCGATCTGTCAAATATTGATGGTGAAGGCACTTAGCCTGAAACCCAATTTGAGCGAGGTCGAACTGTCAAATTTTGATAGCGAAGGCGGTTAGCCTGAGTCCCATTTCGAGAGAGGTCGAACAGTCAAATTTATACGGTGAAGCCACTTAGCCTATGTCCCAGTTCGAGCGAGGTCGAACTATTAAATTTTGATGGCGAAGGCACTTAGCCCGAGTCCTAGTTCGAGCGAGGTTAAACTGTCAAATTTTGATGGGGAAGGCGCTTAGCCTGAGTACCAGTTCGAGTGAGGTTAAACAGTCAAATTTTGATGGCGAAGGCGCTTAGCCTGATTCGCAGTGCTCTCGAGGTTGAACTGTCAAATTTTGATGGCAAAGGCAATTAGCCTGAGTCCTTGTTCGAGCGAGGTCGAGTTGTTAAATTTTGATAGCGAAGGCAGAACCTGAGTCCCAGTTCGAGTGAGGTCGAATAGTTAAATTTTGAGAGCGAAGGCGCTTAGCCTGAATCCTAGTTCGATCGAGGTCGAACTGTCAAATTTTGATGGCGAAGGCAGAGCCTGAGTCCCAGTTCGAGCGAGGTCAAACTGTCAAATTTTGACGGCGAAGACGCTTAGACTGAGTCCCAGTTCGAGTGAGGTCGAACTGTCAAATTTTGATGGTGAAGATGCGTAGCGTGAGTCCCAGTTTAGTGAGGTCGAACTATCGAATTTCGATGACGAAGGCTCTTAGTCTAAGTCCAAGTACAAGCGAGGTCAAATTGTAAGTTTTTGATATCGAAGGCACTTAGCCTGTGTCCTAGCTCGATCAAGGTCGAACTGTCAAATTATGATGGTGATGTCACTTAGCCTGAGTCCCAGTTCGAGCGAGGTCGAACAGTCAAGTTTTGATGGCGAAAGCGCTTATCCTGAGTCCTAGTTCGAGCGAGGTCGAACTGTTAAATTTTGATGGTGAAGTCACTTAGCCTGAGCCTATGTTCGAGCGAGGTCGGACTGTCAAATTTTGATGGAGAAGGAACTTAGCTTAAGTTTAGGTTCGATCGAGGTCGAACTGTAAAATTTTGATGGCGAAGGCACTTAGCCTGAGTCCTAGTTTGAGCGAGGTCGAACTGTCAAGTTTTGATGGCGAAGGTGCTTAGCCTGAGTCCCAATTCAAGCGAGGCTGAACTATCAAATTTAGAAGGCAAAGGAGCTTAGACTGAGTCCCAATTCAAGCGAGGTCGAATTGTCAAATTTTGATGGCGAAGGCGCTAAGCCTGAGTCCTAGGTCGAGCATGGTCGACTATCAAATTTTGATGGCGAAGGAACTTAGCCTGAGTCCCAGTTCGAACGAGGTCAAACTATTAAATTTAAATGGCGAAGGCAGAGCCTGAGTCCCAGTTCGACTGAGGTTGAACAGTAAAATTTTGATGGCGAATGCGCTTAGCCTGAGTCCTAGTTCGAGCGAGGTCAAACTGTCAAAGTTTGATAGCGAAGGCGCTTATTCTGAGTCCCAGTTAGAGCCAGGTCGAACTGTCAAATTTTGATGGTGAAGTCACTTAGCCTGAGCCTATGTTCGAGCGAGGTCGGACTGTCAAATTTTGATGGAGAAGGCACATAGCTTAAGTCCAGGTTCGATCGAGGTCAAACTATACAATTTTGATGGCGAAGGCACTTAGCCTAAGTCCCAGTTTGAGCGAGGTCGAACTGTCAAGTTTTGATGGCGAAGGCGCTTAGCGTGAGTCCCAATTCAAGCGAGGTTGAACTGTCAAATTTTAACGGCGAAGGAGCTTAGTCTGAGTCCCAGTTCAAGCGAGGTAGAACTGTCAAATTTTGATGGCGAAGGCGCTTAGCTTGAGTCCAAGTTCGAGCGAGGTCGTACTGTCAAATTTCAATAGCGAAGGTACTTAGCCTGATTCCCAGTTCGAGCGAGGTCAAACATTTAAATTTTGATGGCGAAGGCGCTTAGCCTGAGTCCTAGGTCGAGCGAGGTCGAACTGTGAAATTTTGATGACGAAGGCACTTAGCCTGAGTCCCAGCTCGAGCGAGGTTGAACTGTTAAATTTTGATGGCGAAGGCAGAGCCTGAATTACAGTTTGAGTGAGGTCGAACAGTCAAATTTTGATAGTGAAGGCGCTTAGCCTGAGTCCCAGTTCGAGCGAGGTCGAACTGTCAAATTTTGATAGCGAAGGCACTTAACCTAAGTCTTAGTTCGAGCGAGGTTGAACTGTCAAATTTCGATGTGGCCTGCGTCCCATTTTGAGCGAGGTAGAACTGTCAAATTTTGATGGTGAAGGCGCTTAGCCTAAGTCCCAATTTGAGCCAGGTCGAACTGTTAAATTTTGATGGCGAAGGCACTTAGCCTGAGTCCTAGTTCGAGCGAGGTTGAATTGTCAAATTTTGATGGCGAAGGCGCTTAGCCTGAGTCCTAGTTCGAGTGAGGTTAACTCTCAAATTTTTATGTCGAAGGAGCTTATCTTGAGTCCCAGTTCAATCAAGGTTGAACTGTCAAATTTTGATGGCGAAGGCAATTAGCCTGAGTCCCAGTTAGAGGAAGGTCGAATTGTTAAATTTTGATGGCGAAGGCAAAGCCTAAGTCCCAGTTCAAGAGAGGTCAAAAAGTCTAATCTGGATGGCGAATGCGCTTAGCCAGAGTCCCAGTTCGAGCGAGGTCGAACAGTCAAATTTCGATAGCGCAGGCACTTAGCCTGAGTCCCAACTTGAGCGAGGTCGAACTGTCAAATTTTGATAGCGAAGGCGCTTAGCCAGAGTCCCAGTTTGAGCAAGGTCGAACTGTCAAATATTGATGGCGAAGGCACTTAGCCTGAAACCCAATTTGAGCGAGGTCGAACTGTCAAATTTTGATACCGAAGGCGGTTTGCCTGAGTCCCATTTCGAGAGAGGTCGAACAGTCAAATTTATACGGTGAAGGCGCTTAGCCTATGTCCCAGTTCGAGCGAGGTCGAACTATTAAATTTTGATGGCGAAGGCACTTAGCCCGAGTCCTAGTTCGAGCGAGGTTAAACTGTGAAATTTTGATGGGGAAGGCGCTTAGCCTGAGTACCAGTTCGATCGAGGTTGAACTGTCAAATTTTGATGGCGAAGGCACTTAGCCTGAGTCCCAGTTTGAGCGAGGTCGAACTGTCAAATTTTGATAGCGAAAGAGCTTAGCCTGAGTCCCAGTTCGAGCGAGGTCGAACTGTCAAATTTTGATAGCGAAAGAGCTTAGCCTGAGTCCCAGTTCGAGCGAGGTCGAACTGTCAAATTTTGATAGCGAAAGAGCTTAGCCTGAGTCCCAGTTCGAGCGAGGTCGAACTGTCAAATTTTGATAGCGAAAGAGCTTAGCCTGAGTCCCAGTTCGAGCGAGGTCGAACTGTCAAATTTTGATAGCGAAAGAGCTTAGCCTGAGTCCCAGTTCGAGCGAGGTCGAACTATTAAATTGTGATGGCGAAGGCACTTAGCCCGAGTCCTAGTTCGAGCGAGGTTAAACTGTCAAATTTTGATGGGGAAGGCGCTTAGCCTGAGTACCAGTTCGAGTGAGGTTAAACAGTAAAATTTTGATGGCGAAGGCGCTTAGCGTGATTCGCAGTGCTCTCGAGGTTGAACTGTCAAATTTTGATGGCGAAGGCAATTTGCCTGAGTCCTAGTTCGAGCGAGGTCGAGTTGTTAAATTTTGATAGCGAAGGGAGAACCTGAGTCCCAGTTCGAGTGAGGTCGAATAGTTAAATTTTGAGAGTGAAGGCGCTTAGCCTGAGTCCCAGTTCGATCGAGGTCGAACTGTCAAATTTTGATGGCGAAGGCAGAGCCTGAGTCCCAGTTCGAGTGAGGTCGAATAGTCAAATTTTGATGGCGTATGCACTTAGCCAGAGTCCCAGTTCGAGCGAGGTGGAACTGTCAAATTTTGATGGCGAAGGCACTTAGCCTGAGTCCTAGTTCGAGCGAGGTCGAACTGTAAAATTTTCATGGCGAAGGCACTTAGGCTAAGTCCCAGTTTGAGCGAGGTCAAACTGTAAAATTTTGACGGCGAAGACGCTTAGACTGAGTCCCAGTTCGAGTGAGGTCGAACTGTCAAATTTTGATGGTGAAGATGCGTAGCGTGAGTCCCAGTTTAGTGAGGTCGAACTATCGAATTTTGATGATGAAGGCTCTTAGTCTAAGTCCAAGTTCAAGCGAGGTCAAATTGTAAGTTTTTGATAGCGAAGGCACTTAGCTTGTGTCCTAGCTCGATCAAGGTCGAAGTGTCAAATTATGATGGTGATGTCACTTAGCCTGAGTCCCAGTTCAAGCGAGGTCGAACAGTCAACTTTTGATGGCGAAAGCGCTTAGCCTGAGTCCTAGTTCGAGCGAGGTCGAACTGTCAAATTTTGATGGTGAAGGCACTTAGCCTGAGTCCCAATTCGAGCGAGGTCGAACTGTCAAATTTTTATGGCGAAGGAACTTAGCTTAAGTTTAGGTTCGATCGAGGTCGAACTGTAAAATTTTGATGGCGAAGGCACTTAGCCTGAGTCCCAGTTTGAGCGAGGTCGAACTGTCAAGTTTTGATGGCGAAGGCGCTTAGCCTGAGTCCCAATTCAAGCGAGGCTGAACTATCAAATTTAGAAGGTAAAGGAGCTTAGACTGAGTCCCAGTTCAAGCCAGGTCGAACTGTCAAATTTTGATGGCGAAGGCGCTAAGCCTGAGTCCTAGGTCGAGCATGGTCGACTATAAAATTTTGATGGCGAAGGAACTTAGCCTGAGTCCCAGTTCGAACGAGGTCAAACTATTAAATTTTAATGGCGAAGGCAGAGCCTGAGTCCCAGTTCGACCGAGGTTGAACAGTAAAATTTTGATGGCGAATGCGCTTAGCCTGAGTCCCAGTTCGAGCGAGGTCAAACTGTCAAAGTTTGATAGCGAAGGCGCTTATTCTGAGTCCCAGTTAGAGCGAGGTCGAACTGTCATATTTTGATGGTGAAGTCACTTAGCCTGAGCCTATGTTCGAGCGAGGTCGGACTGTCAAATTTTGATGGAGAAGGCACATAGCTTAAGTCCAGGTTCGATCGAGGTCGAACTGTACAATTTTGATGGCGAAGGCACTTAGCCTAAGTCCCAATTTGAGCGAGGTCGAACTGTCAAGTTTTGATGGCGAAGGCGCTTAGCCTGAGTCCCAATTCAAGCGAGATTGAACTGTCAAATTTTAACGGCGAAGGAGCTTAGTCTGAGTCCCAGTTCAAGCGAGGTCGAACTGTCAAATTTTGATGGCGAAGGCCCTTAGCCCGAGTCCAAGTTCGAGCGAGGTCGTACTGTCAAATTTCAATAGCGAAGGTACTTAGCCTGATTCCCAGTTCGAGTGAGGTCAAACATTTAAATTTTGATGGCGAAGGCACTTAGCCTGAGTCCTAGGTCGAGCGAGGTCGAACTGTGAAATTTTGATGACGAAGGCACTTAGCCTGAGTCCCAGCTCGAGCGAGGTTGAATAGTTAAATTTTGATGGCGAAGGCAGAGCCTGAATTACAGTTTGAGTGAGGTCGAACAGTCAAATTTTGATAGTGAAGGCGCTTAGCCTGAGTCCCAGTTCGAGCGAGGTCGAACTGTCAAATTTTGATAGCGAAGGCACTTAACCTAAGTCTTAGTTCGAGTGAGGTTGAACTGTCAAATTTCGATGTGGCCTGCGTCCCATTTTGAGCGAGGTAGAACTGTCAAATTTTGATGGTGAAGGCGCTTAGCCTAAGTCCTAGTTTGAGCCAGGTCGAACTGTTAAATTTTGATGGCGAAGGCACTTAGCCTGAGTCCTAGTTCGAGCGAGGTTGAATTGTCAAATTTTGATGGCGAAGGAGCTTAGCCTGAGTCCTAGTTCGAGTGAGGTTAACTCTCAAATTTTTATGTCGAAAGCGCTTATCTTGAGTCCCAGTTCAATCAAGGTTGAATTGTCAAATTTTGATGGCGAAGGCAATTAGCCTGAGTCCCAGTTAGAGGATGGTCGAATTGTTAAATTTTGATGGCGAAGGCAAAGCCTAAGTCCCAGTTCAAGAGAGGTCAAAAAGTCTAATTTGGATGGCGAATGCCCTTAGCCAGAGTCCCAGTTTGAGCAAGATCGAACTGTCAAATTTTGATAGCGAAAGAGCTTAGCCTGAGTCCCAGTTAGAGGATGGTCGAATTGTTAAATTTTGATGGCGAAGGCAAAGCCTAAGTCCCAGTTCAAGAGAGGTCAAAAAGTCTAATTTGGATGGCGAATGCCCTTAGCCAGAGTCCCAGTTTGAGCAAGATCGAACTGTCAAATTTTGATAGCGAAAGAGCTTAGCCTGAGTCCCAGTTAGAGGATGGTCGAATTGTTAAATTTTGATGGCGAAGGCAAAGCCTAAGTCCCAGTTCAAGAGAGGTCAAAAAGTCTAATTTGGATGGCGAATGCCCTTAGCCAGAGTCCCAGTTTGAGCAAGATCGAACTGTCAAATTTTGATAGCGAAAGAGCTTAGCCTGAGTCCCAGTTAGAGGATGGTCGAATTGTTAAATTTTGATGGCGAAGGCAAAGCCTAAGTCCCAGTTCAAGAGAGGTCAAAAAGTCTAATTTGGATGGCGAATGCCCTTAGCCAGAGTCCCAGTTTGAGCAAGATCGAACTGTCAAATTTTGATAGCGAAAGAGCTTAGCCTGAGTCCCAGTTCGAGCGAGGTCGAACAGTCAAATTTCGATAGCGCAGGCACTTAGCCTGAGTCCCAGTTTGAGCGAGGTCGAACTGTCAAATTTTGATGGTGAAGGCGCTTAGCCTGAGTTCTAGTTCGAGAGAGGTCGAACTGTAAAATTTGTATGGCGAAAGCACCTAGCGTAAGTCCCAGTTTGACTGAGGTGAAACTGTCAAATTTTGATAGCGAAGGCACTTAGCCCGAGTGCCGTTCGAGCGAGGTCAAACTCTCAAATTTTGACGGCGAAGGCGCTTAGCTTGTGTCCCAGTTCGATTGAGGTTGAACTGTCAAATTTTAATGGCTAAGAAGCTTAGCCTGAGTCCCGGTTCGAGTGAGGTCAAATTGTCAAATTTGTTCGGCGGAGGAACTTAGCCTGAGTACCAGTTCGATCGAGGTTGAACTGTCAAATTTTGATGGCGAAGACGGTTAGCCTGAGACCAAGTTCAGGGATGTTGAATGTCAAATTTCGAAGGCGAAGGCTCTTAGCGTGAGTCCTAGTTCGAGCGAGGTCGAACTGTAAAATTTTAATGGCGAAGGCACTTAACCTAAGTCCAGTCCGAGCAAGGTCAAACTGTCAAATTTTGATGGCGAAGGTGCTTAGCCCGAGTCCTAATTCGATCGAGCTCGAACTGTAAAATTTTGATGGTGAAGACGCTTAACCCGAGTCCCAGTTCAGCGAGGTCGAACTTTCAAATTTTCATGGCGAAGGCACTTAGCCTCAGTCCAATTTCTTTCGAGGTCGAACAGTCAAATTTCAATGACGAAGGCACTTAGCCTGAGTCCTAGTTCGATCAAGGTCGAACTTTCAAATTTTGATGGCGAGGGCACTTAGCCTATGTCCCAGTTCGAGCGAGGTCGAATGGTCAAGTTTTGATGGCGAAGGCGGTTAGCCCTAGTCCCAGTTCGAGCGAGGTCAAACTTTCAAATTTTGATGGCGAAGGCACTTAGCCAGAGTCCCAGTTCGAGCGAGGTCGAACTGTCAAATTTTGATAGCGAAGGCACTTAGCCTGAGTCCTAGTTCGATCAAGGTCAAACTGTCAAATTTTGATGGCGAAGAAACTTAGCTTGAGTCCAAGTTCGAGCGAGAACGAACAGTCAGGTTTTGATGGCGATGGCGCTTATCCTGAGTCCCAAGTTCGAGCGAGGTCGAACTGTCAAATTTTGATGGATAAGGCACTTAGCTTATTTCCAGGTTCGATCGAGGTCGAACTGTAAAATTTTGATGGCGAAGGCACTTAGCCTGAGTCTAAGTTTGAGCGAGGTCGAACTGCCAAGTTTTGATGGCAAAGGCACTTAGCCTGAGTCACAATTCAAGCGAGGTTGAACTGTCAAATTTTAATGGCGAAGGCGCTTAGCCTGAGTCCCAGTTTGAGCGAGGTCGAACTGTTAAATTTTGATGGCGAAGGCGCTTAGCCTGAGTCCCAGTTCGAGCAAGGTCGTACTGTCAAATTTCGATAGCGAAGGCACTTAGACTGATTCCCAGTTCGAGCGAGGTCAAACATTTAAATTTTGATGGCGAAGGCGCTTAGCCTGAGTCATAGGTAGAGCGAGGTCGAACTGTGAAATTTTGATTGTGAAGGCACTTAGCTTGAGTCCCAGCTCGAACGAGGTCGAACTGTTAAATTTTGATGGCGAAGGCAGAGCCTGAATCCCAGTTCGAGTGAGGTCGAACAGTCAAATTTTGATAGCGAAGGTGCTTAGCCTGAGTCCCAGTTCGAGCGAGGTTGAACTGTCAAATTTTGATAGTGAAGGCACATAGCCTAAGTCTTAGTTCGAGCAAGGTCGAACTGTCAAATTTCGATGGCGAAGGCACTTAGCCTGCGTCCTATTTCGAGTGAGGCCGAACTCTCAAATTTTGATGGTGAAGGGGCTTAGCCTAAGTCCCAGTTCGATAGAGGTCGAACTGTTAAATTTTGATGGCGAAGGCACTTAGCCTGAGTCCTAGTTCGAGCGAGGTTGAACTGTAAAATTTTGATGGCGAAGATGCTTAGCCTGAGTCCTAGTTTGAGTGAGGTTAAACAGTCAAATTTTAATGGCGAAGGCGCTTAGCCTGAGTCCCAGTTCGATCGAGGTTGAACTGTCAAATTTTGATGGCGAAGGCAATTAGCCTGAGTCCCTGTTCGAGCGAGGTCGAATTGTTAAATTTTGTTGGTGAAGGCAGAGCCTGAGTCCCAGTTGGAGTGAGGTCGAATAGTCAAATTTTGATGGCGAATGCGCTTAGCCAGAGTCCCAGTTCAAGTGAAGTCGAACTGTCAAATTTTGATAGCGAAAGCACTTAGCCTGAGTCCCAATTCGAGCGAGGTCGAACTGTTAAATTTTGATGGCGAAGGCCCTTAGCCTGAGTCCTAGTTCGAGCGAGGTTAAACTGTAAAATTTTAATGGCGAAGGCACTAATCCTAAGTCCCAGTTCGAGCGAGGTCAAACTATAAAATTTTGAAGGCGAAGGCGCTTAGCTTGATTCCAGTTCGATAGAGGTCGAACTGTCGAATTTTCATAGCGAAGATGCTTAGACTGAGTCCCAGTTCAAGTGAGGTCGAACTGTCAAATTTTGACGACGAAGACACTTAGCCTTAGTTCTAGTTCGAGTGAGGTCGAACTGTCAGTTATTGATAACGAAGGCACTTAGCCTGAGTCCTAGTTCGATCAAGGTCGAACTGTCAAATTTTTATGGCGAGGGCACTTAGCCTGTGTCCCAGTTCGAGCGAGGTAGAACAGTCAAGTTTTGACGGCAAAGGCGCTTAGCCTGAGTCCTAGTTCGAGAGAGGTTGGACTTTCAAATTTTGATGGCGAAGGCACTTAGCCTGAGTCCCAGTTCGAGCGAGGTCGAACTGTCAAATTTTTTCAGCGAAGGCACTTAGCCTGAGTCCCAGTTCGAGCGAGGTCGAACTGTCAAATTTTGATAGCGAAGGCACTTAGCTTGAGTCCTAGTTCAATCAAGGTCGAACTGTCAAATTTTGATGGCGAGGGAATTTAGCCTGAGTCCCAGTTCAAGTGAGATCGAATAGTCAAGTTATGATGGCGAAGGCGCTTATCCTGAGTCCCAGTTAGAGCGAGGTCGTACTATCAAATTTTGATGGCGAAGTCACTTTGCCTGAGTCCTAGTTCGAGTGCGGTCGAACTGTTAAATTTTGATGGCGAAGGCGCTTAGCCTGAGTCCCGGTTCGAGTGAAGTCGAACTGTCAAATTTTTTCAGCGAAGGCACTTAGCCTGAGTACCAGTTCGATCGAGGTTGAACTGTCAAATTTTGATAGCGAAGACGTTTAGCCTGAGTCCAAGTTCAGCGAGGTCGAACTATCAAATTTCGATGGCGAAGGCGCTTAGCCTGAGCCCTAGTTCGAGCGAGGTTGAACTGTAAAATTTTAATGGCAAAGGCACTTAGCCTAAGTGCCAGTTCGAGCGAGGTGAAACTGTCAAATTTTGATGGCGAAGGTGCTTAGCCTGAGTCCTAATTCGATCGAGCTCGAACTGTCAAAATTTGATGGTGAAGACGCTTAGCCTGAGTCCTAGTTCAGCGAGGTCGAACTGTCAAATTTTCATGGCGAAGGCACTTAGCCTCAGTCCCAGTTCTATCGAGGTCGAACTGTCAAATTTCAATGACGAAGGTACTTAGCCTGAGTCCCAGTTAGAGTGTGGTCGAACTGTCAGTTTTTGATAGTGAAGTCACTTAGCCTGAGTCCTAGTTCGATCAAGGTCGAACTATCAAATTTTGATGGCGAGGGCACTTAGCCTCTGTCCCAGTTCGAGCGAGGTCGAACAGTCAAGTTTTGAAGGCGAAGGCGCTTAGCCCTAGTCCCAGTTCGAGCGAGGTCGAACTTTCAAATTTTGATGGCGAAGGCACTTAGCCTGAGTCCCAGTTCGAGCGAGGTCGAACTTTCAAATTTTGATGGCGAAGGCACTTAGCCTGAGTCCCAGTTCGAGCGAGGTCGAACTGTTAAATTTTGATAGCGAAGGCACTTAGCCTGATTCCTAGTTCGATCAAGGTCGAACTGTCACATTTTGATGGCGAGGGAACTTAGCCTGAGTCCAAGTTCGAGCGAGATCGAACAGTCAAGTTTTGATGGCAAAGGAGCTTATTCTGAGTCCCAGTTAGAGCGAGGTCGAACTGTCAAATTTTGATGGTGAAGTCACTTAGCTTGAGCCTATGTTCGAGCGAGGTCGGACTGTCAAATTTTGATGGAGAAGGCACATAGCTTAAGTCCAGGTTCGATCGAGGTCGAACTGTACAAGTTTGATGGCGATGGCACTTAGCCTAAGTCCCAGTTTGAGCGCGGTCGAACTGTCAAGTTTTGATGGCGAAGGCGCTTATCCTAAGTCCCAATTCAAGCGAGGTTGAACTGTCAAATTTTAACAGCGAAGGAGCTTAGTCTGAGTCCAAGTTCGAGCGAGGTCGAACTGTCAAATTTTGATGGCGAAGGCGCTTAGCCTGAGTCCAAGTTCGAGAGAGGTCGTACTGTCAAATTTCGATAGTGAAGGTACTTAGCCTGATTCCCAGTTCGAGCGAGGTAAAACATTTAAATTTTGATGGCGAAGGCGCTTAGCCTAAGTCCTAGGTCGAGCGAGGTCGAACTGTGAAATTTTGATGATGAAGGCACTTAGCCTGAGTCCCAGCTCGAGCGAGGTTGAACTGTTAAGTTTTGATGGCGAAGACAGAGCTTGAATTACAGTTCGAGTGAGGTCGAACAGTCAAATTTTGATAGTGAAGGCGCTTAGCCTGAGTCCCAGTTCGAGCGAGGTCGAACTGTCAAATTTTGATAGCGAAGGCACTTAGCCTAAGTCTTAGTTCGAGCGAGGTCGAACTGTCAAATTTCGATGGCGAAGGGACTTAGCCTGCGTCCCATTTTGAGCGAGGTAGAACTATCAAATTTTGATGGTGAAGGCGCTTAGCCTAAGTCCCAGTTTGAGCCAGGTCGAACTGTTAAATTTTGATGGCGAAGGCACTTAGCCTGATTCCTAGTTCGAGCGAGGTTGAATTGCCAAATTTTGATTGTGAAGGCGCTTAGCCCGAGTCCTTGTTCGAGTGAGGTTAAACTGTCAAATTTTTATGTCGAAGGTGCTTAGCTTAAGTCCCAGTTCAATCAAGGTTGAACTGTAAAATTTTGATGGCGAAGGCAATTAGCCTGAGTCCCAGTTAGTGGAAGGTCGAATTTTAAAATTTTGATGGCGAAGGCAAAGCCTAAGTCCCAGTTCAAGAGAGGTGAAAAAGTGTAATTTGGATGGCAAATGCGCTTAGCCAGAGTCCCAGTTTGAGCAAGATCGAACTGTCAAATTTTGATAGCAAAAGCGCTTAGCCTGAGTCCCAGTTCGAGCGAGGTCGAACCGTCAAATTTTGATAGCGCATGCACTTAGCCTGAGTCCCAGTTTGAGCGAGGTCGAACTGTCAAATTTTGATGGAGAAGGAGATTAGCCTGAGTCCTAGCTCGAGAGAGGTCGAACTGTAAAATTTGAATGGCGAAAGCACCTAGCGTAAGTCCCAGTTTGACTGAGGTGAAACTATCAAATTTTGAAAGCTAAGGCACTTAGCTTGAGTCCCGCTCGAGCGAGGTCAAACTCTCAAATTTTGACGGCGAAGGCGCTTAGCTTGTGTCCTAGTTCGATTGAGGTTGAACTGTCAAATTTTAATGGCTAAGAAGCTTAGCCTGAGTCCCGGTTCGAGTGAGGTCGAACTGTCAAATTTGTTCGGCGAAGGCACTTAGCCTGAGTACCAGTTCGATTAAAGTTGAACTATCAAATTTTGATGGCGAAGACGGTTAGCCTGAGTCCAAATTCAGGGAGGTCGAACTGTAATTTCAAAGGCGAAGGCGCTTAGCATGAGTCCTAGTTCGAGCGAGGTCGAACTGTAAAATTTTAATGGCGAAGGCACTTAGCCTAAGTCCAGTTCGAGCAAGGTCAAACTGTCAAATTTTGATGGCGAAGGTGCTTAGCCCGAGTCCTAATTCGATCGAGCTCGAACTGTCAAATTTTGATGGTGAAGACACTTAGCCCGAGTCCCAGTTCAGCGAGGTCGAACTGTCAAATTTTCATGGCGAAGGAACTTAACCTCAGTCCAATTTCTTTCGAGGTCGAACAGTCAAATTTCAATGACGAAGGCACTTAGCCTGAGTCCTAGTTCGATCAAGGTCGAACTTTCAAATTTTGATGGCAAGGGCACTTAGCCTATGTCCCAGTTCGAGCGAGTCGAACGGTCAAGTTTTGATGGCGAAGGCGCTTAGCCCTAGTCCCAGTTCGAGCGAGGTCAAACTTTCAAATTTTGATGGCGAAGGCACTTAGCCTGAGTCCCAGTTCGAGCGAGGTCGAACTGTCAAATTTTGATAGCGAAGGCACTTAGCATGAGTCCTAGTTCGATCAAGGTCGAACTGTCAAATTTTGATGGCGAAGAAACTTAGCTTGAGTCCATGTTCGAGCGAGATCGAATAGTCAAGTTTTGATGGCGAAGGCGCTTATCCTGAGTCCCAAGTTCGAGCGAGGTCGAACTGTCAAATTTTGATGGAGAAGGCACTTAGCTTATGTCCAGGTTCGATCGAGGTCGAACTGTAAAATTTTGATAGCGAAGGCACTTAGCCTGAGTCCCAGTTTGAGCGAGGTCGAACTGCCAAGTTTTGATGGCGAAGGCACTTAGCCTGAATCACAATTCAAGCGAGGTTGAAGTCTCAAATTTTAATGGCGAAGGCGCTTAGCCTGAGTCCCAGTTTGAGCGAGGTCGAACTGTTAAATTTTGATGGCGAAGGCGCTTAGCCTGAGTCCCAGTTCGAGCAAGGTCGTACTGTCAAATTTCGATAGCGAAGGCACTTAGCCTAATTCCCAGTTCGAGCGAGGTCAAACATTTAAATTTTGATGGCGAAGGCGCTTAGCCTGAGTCATAGGTCGAGCGAGGTCGAACTGTGAAATTTTGATGGTGAAGGCACTTAGCCTGAGTCCCAGCTCGAGCGAGGTCGAACTGTTAAATTTTGATGGCGAAGGCAGAGCCTGAATCCCAGTTCGAGTGAGGTCGAACAGTCAAATTTTGATAGCGAAGGCACTTAGCCTGAGTCCCAGCTCGAGCGAGGTCGAACTGTTAAATTCTGATAGCGAAGGCACTTAGCCTGAGTCCCAGCTCGAGCGAGGTCGAACTGTTAAATTCTGATAGCGAAGGCACTTAGCCTGAGTCCCAGCTCGAGCGAGGTCGAACTGTTAAATTCTGATAGCGAAGGCACTTAGCCTGAGTCCCAGCTCGAGCGAGGTCGAACTGTTAAATTCTGATAGCGAAGGCACTTAGCCTGAGTCCCAGCTCGAGCGAGGTCGAACTGTTAAATTCTGATAGCGAAGGCACTTAGCCTGAGTCCCAGCTCGAGCGAGGTCGAACTGTTAAATTCTGATAGCGAAGGCACTTAGCCTGAGTCCCAGCTCGAGCGAGGTCGAACTGTTAAATTCTGATAGCGAAGGCACTTAGCCTGAGTCCCAGCTCGAGCGAGGTCGAACTGTTAAATTCTGATAGCGAAGGCACTTAGCCTGAGTCCCAGCTCGAGCGAGGTCGAACTGTTAAATTCTGATAGCGAAGGCACTTAGCCTGAGTCCCAGCTCGAGCGAGGTCGAACTGTTAAATTCTGATAGCGAAGGCACTTAGCCTGAGTCCCAGCTCGAGCGAGGTCGAACTGTTAAATTCTGATAGCGAAGGCACTTAGCCTGAGTCCCAGCTCGAGCGAGGTCGAACTGTGAAATTTTGATGGCGAAGGCAGAGCCTGAATCCCAGTTCGAGTGAGGTCGAACAGTCAAATTTTGATAGCGAAGGTGCTTAGCCTGAGTCCCAGTTCGAGCAAGGTTGAACTGTCAAATTTTGATAGTGAAGGCACATAGCCTAAGTCTTAGTTCGAGCAAGGTTGAACTGTCAAATTTCGATGGCGAAGGCACTTAGCCTGCGTCCCATTTCGAGTGAGGTCGAACTCTCAAATTTTGATGGTGAAGGGGCTTAGCCTAAGTCCCAGTTCAAGAGAGGTCGAACTGTTAAATTTTGATGGCGAAGGCACTTAGCCTGAGTCCTAGTTCGAGCGAGGTTGAACTGTCAAATTTTGATGGGGAAGATGCTTAGCTTGAGTCCTAGTTTGAGTGAGGTTAAACAGTCAAATTTTAATGGCGAAGGCGCTTAGCCTGAGTCGCAGTTCGATCGAGGTTGAACTGTCAAATTTTGATGGCGAAGGCAATTAGCCTGAGTCCCTGTTCGAGCGAGGTCGAATTGTTAAATTTTGTTGGCGAAGGCAAAGCCTGAGTCCCAGTTGGAGTGAGGTAGAATAGTCAAATTTTGATGGCGAATGGGCTTAGCTAGAGTCCCAATTCGAGCGAGGTCGAACTGTCAAATTTTGATAGCGAAAGCACTTAGCCCGAGCCCCAATTCGAGCGAGGTCGAACTGTCAAATTTTGATAGCGAAGGCACTTAGCCTGAGTCCCAGTTAGAGCAAGGTCGAACTGTCAAATTTTGATTGCGAAGGCACTTAGCCTAAGTCCCAGTTCGAGCGAGATCGAACTGTCAAATTTTGTAAGTGAGGGCACTTAGCCTGAGTCCCACTTCGAGCGAGGTCGAACAGTCAAGTTTTTATAGCGAAGGCGCTTAGCTTGAGTCGCAGTTCGAGAGAGGTCAAACTGTTAAATTTTGACGGCGAAGGCGCTTAGCTTGAGTCCCAGTTCGAGCGAGGTCGAACTGTCAAAGTTTCATGGCGAAGGCACTTAGCCTGAGTCCAAGATCGATCGAGGTCGAACTGTCAAATTTTGATAGCGAAGGCGCTTAGCCTAGGTCCCATTTCGAGTGAGGTCGAATTGTCAAATTTTGATGGCGAAGGCGTATAGCCTGAGTCCTAGTTAAAGCGAGGTCAAACTATCAAATTTGATAGGGAAGGCGCTTAGCTTAAGTCCCAGTTTGAGCAAGGTCGAACAGTCAAATTTTTATAGCGAAGGCGATTAGCCTGAGTCCTAGTTCGAGCGAGGTCAAACTGTCAAATTTTGATGGCGAAGGCGCTTTGCCTGGGTCCTAGTTCGAGCGAGCTCGAACTGTCAAATTTTGATGGCGAAGGCACTTAGCCTGAGTCACAGTTCGAGCGAGGTCGAACTATCAAATTTTGATAGCGAAGGCACTTAGCCTGAATCACAGTTCGAGCAAGGTCGAACTGTCAAATTTTGACAGCGAAGGTACTTAGCCTAAGTCCCAGTTTGAGAGAGGTCGAACTATCAAATTTTGATGGCGAAGGCGCTTAGCCTGAGTCCTAGTTCGAGCGAGGTCGAACTGTCAAATTTTGACGGCGAAGGCACTGAGCCTGAGTCCTTGTTCGATCGAGGTCGAATTTTCAAATTTTGACGGCGAAGGCGCTTAGCCTGAGTCCCAGCTCGATCGAGGTCGAACTGTCAAATTTTGATGGCGAAGATGCTTAGCCTGAGTCCCATTTCGAGTGAGGTCGAACTGT
Organism: Nicotiana glauca; assembly: GCA_026770625.1. Lineage (NCBI taxonomy): Eukaryota > Viridiplantae > Streptophyta > Magnoliopsida > Solanales > Solanaceae > Nicotiana > Nicotiana glauca. Next base: position 69,230 of record MU696877.1, on the reverse strand, counting down.
CAAATTTTATCGGCGAATATGCTTAGCCTGAGTCTCGGTTCGAGCGAGGTGGGACTGTCAAATTTGTACCACGAAGGCACTTAGCCTGAGTCTCAGTTCGATCGAGGTCGAACTGTCAAATTTTGATGGCGAAGATGTTTAGCTGAGTCCCAGTTCAGCAAGTTCGAACTGTCAAATTTCGATGGCGAAGGCACTTTACCTGAGTCCCAGTTTTAGCGTGTTCGAACAGTCAAGTTTTGATGGCGAAGGCCCTTAGCCTGAGTCCCAGTTCAAGCGAGGTTGAACTGTCAAGTTTTTATGGTGAAGACTCTTAGCCTGAGTCCCAGTTCGAGCGAGGTCGAACTGTAAAATTTTAATGGCGAAGGCGCTTAGCCTGTGTCCCAACTCGAGCGAGGTCGAACTATCAAATTTTCACGGCGAAGGCGCTTAGCCTGAGTCCCAGTTCGATCGAGGTCGAATTTTCAAATTTTGATGGCGAATGCGCTTTTGCTGAGTCCCAAATCGAGCGACGTCAAACTGTTAAATTTTTCGAGGGCGAAGGCACTTAGCCTAAGTCCTAGTTCGAGCGAGGACGAATTGTCAAATTTTGATGGCGAAGATGCTAAGCCTGAGTCCCGATTCGAGCGAGGTCGAACTGTCAAATTTTGATTGCGAAGGCACTTAACCTGAATCCCAGTTTGAGCGAGGTCAAGTTTTGATGGCGTAGGCGCTTAGCCTGAGTCATAGTTCAAGCGAGTATGAACTGTCAAATTTTGATGGTGAAGATACTTAGCATGAGTTCCAGTTCGAGTGAGATCGAACTGTCAAATTTTAATGGCGAAGGCGCTTAGCCTGAGTCCTAGCTCGAGAGAGGTCGAACTATCAAATTTTGACGGCGAAGGCGCTTAGCCTCAGTCCCAGTTCGGTCGAGGTCGACTTTTCAAATTTTGATGGCGAATGCGCTTAGACTGAGTCCCAGTTTGAGAAGGTCGAACTGTCAAATTTTGATAGCAAAGGCGCTTAGCCTTAGTCCCAGTTCGAGCGAGGTCGAATTGTCAAATTTTAAGGAAGAAGGCACTTAGCTTTAGTCCCAGTTCGATCGAGCACAAACTGTCAAATTTTGATGGCGATGGCGCTTAGCCTGAGTCCAAGTTCGAGCAAGGTTGAACTGTTAAATTTTGATGGCGAAGGCATTTAGCTTGAGTCCCAGTTCGACCGAGGTCAAACTGTAAAATTATGATGACGAAGGCACTTAGCCTGAGTCCCAGTTTGAGCGAGGTCGAACTATCAAGTTATGATGGCGAAGGCACTTAGCCTGAGTCCCAGTTCAAGCGAGGTTTAATTGTCAAATTTAATGGTGAAGAAACTTAGCCTGAGTCCCTGTTCGAGCGAGGTCGAACTGTCAAATTTTAATGGCGAAGGCCATTAGCCTGAGTCCCAGCTCGAGCGAGGTCGAACTGTCAAATTTTGACACCGAAGGCACTTAGCTTGAGTCCCAGTTCCATCGAGGTCGACTGTTCAAATTTTGATGGCGAATGCGCTTAGCCTGAGTCCCAGTTCGAGCTAGGTCGAACTGTGAAATTTTGAAAGCGAAGGCAGTTAGCCTTAGTCCCTGTTCTAGCAAGGTCGAACTGCCAAATTTTAATATCGATGGAACTTAGCTTTACTCCCAGTTCGAGCGAGGTCAAACTGTCAAATTTTGATGGCGAAGGCGCCTAGTCTGAGTCCCAGTTCGAACGAGGTTGAACTATTAAATTTCGATGGCGAAGGAACTTAGCCTGAGTCCAAGTTTGAGCGAGGTCGAACTATCAAATTTTGATGGCGAACGCACTTAGCCTGAGTCCTAGTTCGAGCGAGGTCGAACTATCAAATTTTTATAGCGAAGGCGCTTAGCATGATTCCAAGTTTGAGCGAGGTCAAACTGTCAAATTTTGATGGAGAAGGTCCTTAGCTTGAGTAATAGTTTGAGCGAGGTTGAACTGTCAAATTTTGATGGCGAAGGCGCTTAGCCAGAATTTTAACGGCGATGTTGCTTAGCTTGAGTCCAGTTTGAGCGAGGTTGAATTGTCAAATTTTGACGGCGAAGGCTCTTAGCCAGAGTCACAATCCGATCGAGCTCGCACTGTCAAATTTTGATGGCGAGGATGCTTAGTCTGAGTCCCAATTTAGAGAGGTCGAACTGATAATTTTTGATGGCAAAGTCCCTTAGCCTGAGTCCCAGTTCGATCAAGGTCGAACAGTCAAATTTCGATGGTGATGTCACTTAGCCTGAGTCCTAGTTCGAGCAAGGTCGAACTTTCGAATTTGGATGGCCAAGGCACTTAGCTTGAGTCCCAGTTCGAGCGAGGTCGAACTTTCAAATTTTGATGGCGAAGGCACTTAGGCTGAGTGCTAGGTCGAGCGAGGTCGAACTGTCAAATTTTGATAGCGAAGGCACTTATCTTGAGTACCAGTTCGAGCAAGGTCGAACTGTCAAATTTTGATGGCGAAGGCTCTTTGCCTGAGTCACAGTGTGAACGAGGTCGAACTGTCAAATTTCGACGGCGAAGGTGCTTAGCTTGAGTCCCAATTCGATCGAGGTCGAACTGTAAAATTTTTATGGCGAAGACGCTTAGCCTGAGTCCCAATTCGAGCAAGGTCGAATTGTCAAATTTTGACAGTGAAGGCGCTTAGCCTGAGTCCCTGTTCGATCGAGGTCGAATTGTCAAGTTTTGACGGCGAAGACGCTTAGCCTGAGTCCCAGTTCGAGCGAGGTCGAACTGTGAAATTTTGATAGCGAAGGAACTTAGCCTAAGTCTTAGTTCGAGCGAGGTCGAACTGTTAAATTTCGATGGCGAAGGCACTTAGCCGGAGTCCCAGTTCGATCGAGGTCAAACTGTCAAATTTTGATGGCAAAGGCACTTAGCCTGAGTCCCAGTTCGAGCGAGGTTGAACTGTCAAATTTTGATAGCTAAGGCACTTAGCCTGAGTCCCAGTATAATTTTTCCCAAGTATAACGGTACCTTAAGCCAAATGTAGTACCATGCTTCTTTAGTTTGATGGGCTTAGTGATCCCCTGAAGATTTTTATCAAGTCCCTTTCCAGGATCGTACCCACACCAGTTCAGGATACTTTCGATCTTGTCCTCCCACCACTTATCCTTATCTACAGCGTTGACCCTTTCGATGTGCTGGTATGTTTCTCCACCTATTCTCCTTCTGCCCCCGATTATTTGGATGGTCTGGCGACTATATATGGGTTTATTACCATCGCCATGAATGATCACCTCTTGGTGATTCCATTTAAACTTCACCGCCTGATGTCCGGTCGATGCTACGGCTCCAGCAGCGTGGATCCAGGGCCGTCCTAATAGTAGGTTGTAGGATGCCAGTACGTCTATTACTTGGAAGTCAACGTCAAACCATGTTGGCCTCATTTGTAAGCATAGGATGATTTCTCCAATAGTAGATCTCTAGGACCCATCGAAGGCCTTGACATTGATAGCCCCATCTTTGATCTTGTGTAGGCTTTTTCCCAAAGTTCTGAGAGTTATCAGCGGACAGATGTTGAGGCTCGATCCTCCATCGATCAGGACCCTAGTGATGAAATAATCTTCGCATTGCACGGTGATGTGCAGTGCCTTGTTGTGGCTCAATACTTCCGGCGGCAGCTCATCCTCATGGAAGTTTATTTTATGGCTCTCCAGCACTTGCCCCACCATATTCGCCATTTCACCCCCGGTTATACTGCTGGGCACATAAGCTTCACTCAGTATCTTTATTAGGGCATTCTTATGAGCGTCAGAAATCTGTAAAAGAGCTAGGATAGAGATCTGTGCTGGTGTTTTGTTCAACTGCTCAGCGACCGAGGACTCCTTAGCTTATATTTTTCTCCAAAGATCGTTGGGCCCAGTTTCAATAGGCCATCCTGGGGCTTGCTTACTGGACTCAGCTAAGTGTTCTGGGGTGTAAACCCTCCCTGTTCTGGTCATTCCTTGTGCACCAGTTGTTTCTCCTGTCTTGGTCTTTCCTTTCCTCCTAGCTTCAGTAGTGTAATCCTATGGTATGGAATTTGAGTAGAACGGTGTTATGTCTGTCATTGCCACAGGAATAGGCACCCTTGGTGGTAACACGACAACTTCAAAGGGTGCAGGTGCCTTTGGAACTCCAAATTCAACCTCAATTGTCCAGGGCGCAGAAGGAGGCGCCTCAAATTCGAGAGGTATGGACATGTTTACTTCATCGTCCCTGGAGGGATGATTGTGCACAACAATTGGGTTAAGTGTAACTGCCGGTTTCTTTGGTTCATCCCCCTCAACAATCACACCTATCGACCCTTTGGGGTCCCAATCATCTTCGATCTCGATCATGTGAATGTCTCCACCTTTGTGGTCAGGCAGAGGGTTGTTACGAACATTAGGAGCAGGCTCCTTTGCCACTATGACCTTATTGTCGATTAGGGTTTGGATCTTGTCCTTCAATGAGCAGCACTCATCAAGGGTGTGTCCTTCATGCCGGAATGATACACACAAGTCTTGTTGGGGTTGACCTACTGAGAGGGGTTTTCTGGAGCTTCGGCTGGGATAGGAGTGACGTAACCAGCAGCTTTAAGTCCCTCATATAGCTGGTCAATCGATTCAGTGATAGCTGTGTATTATCTGGGAGGTTTGCGGTCAAAATTTGGCCTGGGTCTTGGGAAATTTTGATGGGTGGGTGGTGATTGGTAGTGAGAGGTTTGAGCGTTATAAGCTTGGTAAACAGTTGCTGGTTGAGAGTATCTAGGTGAGGTGGGTTGATATGTGAGAGGTGGAGAGGATTGGTAAACGGGAGGTGGATAGGAGGGTGCGGGTGCTTGGTAATTCGGGATGGGCTGATATCTAAGTGGAGGTGATGGGTAAGTGTGGTATTTTGGTGGTGATTTGGCTCCCTGTGCGACCATTACGGCACATACATCCTTATTTTTGGACGTGCCACCAGTCTATAAAGCCTTATTGGTGGCTTGCAATGCTTCAAGATTCGTAACCATACCATTCTTAATGCCCTCTTCGATTCTTTCTCCAAGTTTGATGATATCGGAGAACTTTTGACCCTCGATCAGCATCAACCTCTCATAATATTGGGGATCCTGAGCCCGGACGAAGAATCTATTCATTTTCTCTTCTTCTAGGGCCGGCCTGACCTTTACAGCTTCTGACCTCCAACGAGTGGCAAATTCTGTATATAGAATACATCCGGTGCATTTTCTTTATTGAATCAGAATCTGTCCATGAAATCCAATGCCATGCCTACCCAGCTCGTCCATTTCATGGGGTCCTGGCTGATGTACCAGGATAAATCATCTCCCTTCAGGCTTCTCATGAAGAGCTTCATACGGATCTTCTCAGCCCTTCCAACTCCAACCAGCTTATCGCAATATGTCCTCAGGTGGACTCTGGGATCTCCTGCTCCATCAAACATTTCGAACTTGGGAGTTTGGTACCCCTCCGAAAGTTTAACATCTGGCTGAATGCATAGGTCTTTGTAATTTAACCCTTCAATACTTTTGTTACCTTCCACGCCCTGAACTCGGCTGGTTAATTTCTTGAGTTTTGCCGCAATGTTCCTGGTAAGGGAGTCTTTTGTCATCAGACTCAGGTGCATTTGAGATTGGTTGGGTGTAGTGGGGTACAGTATCCATAAAAATAGAAGTGTTGTGGAGATGGTCATTTGTGGCGTTCAGTGGCTCGGGAATGAGTAGTGGAGTGTTGTTGGGAGTGTGGCATGTGTTGCAGTGTTGGGTATGAGTGGGTTGTATCTGTGGTTGTGGGGTGTTTTGTGGAGGTGCGGGATTCTGGGTGTTGACATCAGGAGCGGTGAGGGAAAATGATTGGTTCGCCAAATTCCGAACCTAATCCAGCTCCTCTCCGAATTTCAACAACTTTTGCTCCAGTTGAGTAGCAGTTTCCTTAGCAACCGGGGTACCCTGAGGCATCTCAATCTCCTTTCTGGCGCTTGGATCTCCCATTCTACCTTTGTTCTTGTTCCGGATAGGACTTGGAGGAGGAGGAGGTGGAGGGCCCTTGGATCTGGTGGAGTATGACGATGGTGCCAGAATGCACGAACTAACCTTTGGGGAGGGGAATAAAAATAAAAGAAAAATAGAAAGGTAACAAGTTATTGCAAGTTATAAGGAAAAGATATTGCAGTATTTAAACACATTGTGCAAAAAAATGTAAATCGCGTCCTAATTTTGGTGCCTCGTTGTGCCCGAGGTAGGCCTAGCGACAAATCGTTTTGGAGAACTTATAATGCTAAATGCCTCATTTTATTGATAAAAACGAGACGAATCCAAAACGACTCTAAACAATGGAAAGTAAAAATGTCACTAGTGGCCATTGGCCTTATTACATCATTAAAGGAAAATAAAAGACTCCTAACTACTTGGTCCCGCAAGGAACTTCCCCAGATTTGGCATTTTTGTCTCCCTCGAACAGCTTCACCAGCTCGCGCAGTCCTAGTAGAAAATAAGCTCGAGCCAGATGTCCGCCCGCATTTCCTTCAACATTTTGGCAGTCTTCAATTCTCTTGAAGAACTTTCCTTCCACCTACACTAGACCCCGATCCAAATACCCTAGTCGCTTGTTGGCGCTGACAACCATGTATTTCCACTCCTCAATCAGCTTCTGATGGGCTTCTTGTATTTCTCGGTGCTCATTTTCACACTCTCGAATTCTCTTGCGCAGTTGATTATACTTAACCCGTGCTTCAGCGTGCTCGTCGATAATTCTGTGACCTTGAACAAATCCTGGCTGACCTATGCCATTGTCTTCTAACCAACTCAAATAGTGCGGCACACAACCGGCGTGATACTTGTCTGGTTCAATAGATTCTTTCCCCAAAACGAGTTTGCAATGCCACAAATGCTGAGATTGGCACCTGTGAAGGCTATCATCGTCCTAGAAATCAGCCCTGAAGCGGCTTATTTTGTCGACCCTTGGTATGATTTGCTTTCTTCCAGCCTGCCTCATGGCTCAGAGAGGAACGTAGGGATAAGTTCCTCTCAAACCAATTAGTATGAGAAATGGTACGTCTTGGGATCGAACAATGAACTCATCCGTGGGGAACCACTCAAACATCCATTATACCTGGTATTCTTTCAGATTTTCGAACAATTCTACCCATCCTCTGACGTCCTCTGGTTGAGCGAACATTTTTGGCATGTAATTCATACGCCTTGGCTGGTGGAAGGCGATGTGGTCATCCCAAATTTTTGCGTAGGATCTCTTATCGGTATTCCCCTTTCTGGAGGTGTTCCATGAGCCATAGCTGAAGTAACAGGTTGCAACCCTCAAAATGACTGTCCTGTTATTGACAGTTGCTCAAGGAACGGTATATCTCGGCGACGATCATGGGCACTATGCTGAAAGTTTACCCAATCCCTTCCATCAAAGTCTTGGATACCATGGCCAGTCTTGTATGGATCCTAGCCATTTTCATAGGGAACACCATCATTCCCAAAAAGCAGAACATAAAAATGAAGACCCTTCTATGGACATGTCTCCATGAGGTGATAGCGAACTCGTCCGAATAGGTACGGTATGATTTGCTATGGCCGTACCTTTCGTATAGATAGTCAAATGGGATGTAAGAGTCTTTCAAACATGTTAAGTCTGGGTTCTTCTTCCAACCCATCATCTTAAGGAAACCCCTTCCTTTGTGATTCTCTGGCATAAGCAGACCCGGAGTCTCCCAAGGAATACCAGCTAAACCTCCTATTTCTTCAAGCAAAGGAGTCATTTCAAGGTCCCCGAAGCGGAACACGGATTTGTCACTATCCCAGAACAATGTCGCGGCCTCTATGATTCTGTTGTTAGGCTGAATCTCTAGAAGAGAAGGAAAATTCTCTAAGTACTTGCGGATGAGTGTCTGATCACTAGAATGGAGGTCTTTCCACCAATTCAGAAGCCTTGGATGAATGTTGGTTACGATGCCAAATCTAGGGACTTTGTGCCTCATTTTCTGCAAAAAAAAGCGTTAGGCCCTTACCCCCACCGGACTCGACTATCTAGACCAATGATTAGCATAGCAAGCACTTAAGTTCTATAAATAAATGCACAGAATATAGAGGCGTCTATTTGGGTTTCAAGGAAACCCAGGGGACTTTGGGCAAGGCTAACTTAATGAGTCATTATGTGGACAACATAACTGACCTTGCTAGGTTTGACCATGATGCATGTACAGTTTAAACGGGGTGAGGTTTCCATTGAGGTATTAGACAGGTACCCTTGAGCGGACAACTCAAGAGGGAAAGGCACGAAACCGTCGACTGCACCGCTGATTGACTGGTTTTACCGCAAATATGCCTTTGCAAAATTTAGGGGGTGATAGTATTCGAAGCACGCAACTACTCATTATAAGCGTTGATATAGTATTTGTTTGGCACGAATGGAATATGATATTGAAAATGCAGTTCACAATAATGAAATAAAGTGACATGTATTTTCTCGTTCATACAATAAAGTTTACAATGATTGCTCAAAATTACAACAACATTGATGGGAAAGCGGTAAACGAAAGTAATTAAAGAAAAAGAAACAAAAGAAACAAGTCAGTTTCAAATAAAGGCATTAAACAAAAGCAGTAAAAGAAAGCAATAAAGTCACATATATCATGCAATGGTAAAAGTCTAAAGAATCCCCAGTAGAGTCGCCATGCTGTCGACGCCCCCTTTTTCTTGCGAAATCGGGTTTACAACATTTGGGAAGACAACTCTATTCCCGTTTGGGAATTTGAGTTTTTGGAATTGAAGAGTCTCCACCTAATGATTATAGTGCATTAGGACACTTTAAGAGAGAATTTGAGATGAAGGACCAGAGTTCGGGTAAGGGTTAGAAATTATCTCGAGAGGAAGGTGTTAGGCACCCCTCAAGATCCACTAGTGTGGTTCCCAATCGTGCTACAATTGTGACTTTAAATGCAAGCAAACAAGTAGACAAACAAGTGTTGCAAATACGAGAATCTTTCACATAGCAGTTACAAATAAGAAAGCACAAAAAGGATTTAAAAGAGCTGAAATTTGGAAGGAAACAGTTTGTGATTAAAGAAGAGATACACAAGTAAAGGGAAGGGGTCGGGTTAATTTGAAATTGGACTGGGTAATTTTGGGCCTCTGAAATTGGGTTAATTGGGGTTGCCAAATTGGCTATAATTGAAATGCAATTGAGGCCAAATCGTAAATAGCCAATTTTCCCTTTTATACTTTTATAAAATAGTAATACAGATTTTAAAAATAAATTAAGAGTACTGGGTAAATGAATATTATATAAATATTAATTCAAAAATGCTGGGACTAATTTTATAAACATAAAAATGCCATAAATTACAAGATAGGCTATAATTGCAACTATATGCAATTTAGCTTTAAAAATACCAAATGAACTTGTAAAAATATGCAAACATTACCTTAATTATAGTTTGATGTAAATGCAAAAATAAAATAAATTATTCACAAAAATGATAATTTAGGAATAATTATTGGATTTTGTTGTATAAAAATAGGTAATAAGTTGGTTTTTAAAAATCATTAAAAAAATGCCAAAACTCTTGGGTGTGCTTATATATGCACCAATATGCTATTTTGGAAATATTTGAGTATAAAAATACTTAGGAAAAAATTGGGTATCAACAGCCGGTCGTAAGGTCACTCTGAGACACGTGCTCAGCCTATTCGCTCCTCAGAAGATTCGCGAAACTATGATCCACGCGCGTCTCCGCGGGTCGAAAGGTTTGGTGGTCAAGATGGACGACAGGACCAATCGTCCCTTTTTTGATAATTTTTTCTATGTGCATACCGAACACCTCGTGGAGAACCCGTCCGGATTTCCAGAAGTATGGAATTTCGCTCATAAGTCTTCTTCCTTGATTATTAGAGTATCCGCTTTGACCTCACTCTCTTTATACCTTATGTTGCAAATACTAATATACTTCGATTCTTTACAGCCGAGAAGCTTCCCCCGCCTCCTTTGGAGGGGATTCGAGAATGGGTCGAGGCCATCCTTCCCCATACAACGGGAGTTTGCACATGGTCGACGTTTTATGAGAGATTCGGACGTAGGTCCCTTATAGGTGAGATGGCGCCCTTATTTTCTACTCGTCCTCTTTTGTTTTAATCTTACCTTTTGAGTTTTGTTTGTCGTGGCCAGGGAGAGTTCGCCGAGTCAGGGCTCCTCAGTTAGCTTTCCGTCGGCCGGCTGCGTCTGCTCGTCTTAGCGCAGTACCTGCCGCTCACGCTTCGTCGAGGGTAGCATCGGTAGAATCTGTGGCCTTTGCCACTCTGAACCAGGCTATATCTCAAGACGAGGGCCCATCTGGTACAGTCCGTCCTCAGAACGACTCGCTATCAACTAGGAGGAAGAAGGGCCGCTGAAGAGACGGAAGGTAGGGTTCGAGATGGCTCCTCCGACTGTGATCAACTTGGATTCTCCCTCGGCGAATCCAGAGGACGGTGTCATTGCAGCACCTACTGCTGAGGGGGAGCGGGCGGTCAGAGCGCCTCCCGTCAGTCGGAGCCAGGAAAATTATGCTACTATAGCGACCCGATCAGGAGTTTCCACTGCTGACGACGTGGGATATCTCGTTGTAGCAGAGGATCGGAACTCTGATGCTGTCGTCATGACTTCGAGTGTGCCATTACCATCCTCAAAAGATCGCGCCATGCCATCGGCAGCGGAGAGGGGGAAGAGTGTAATGGTCGATGAATACGAGTCCGAGTCTGACTTGGACCCTGATGATGTTCCGATGTTTGAGGACGGCATTACCCACTCAGTGGTTCATGCAGAGGGGTCGGCCCATCTCGTTAAGATCCCTACTGATGTGAACCTATTGACTCAAGGAGGTAACTTGGTACCACAATTCAGCTTGCTGTGCTCGAAGGCCTAGAACGAGTCCCTGAGGGGTGTTTCAAACGTTGAACGGATAGATGAGGTAGCTGTGATGGGCTTACGAGTATGTTATATCTGTCCTCGATTTGTTTCTCCTTTGTTGCAGAATGAGCACTAGTCTAACTGTCTTCCTGTTTTGTAGACGTACATGTTGGAGGTAGAGAATATTCGCAGGGCTAATGTCCGGTCTAGGATCTTCTTGCAGATGCTGGAAAAGTATCGTCACTATCGCGACAGATGCTGTAAGTTGTAGGAATGGTTAAGGAACGATCCTCTCAATCGGGCTCTGGGTGAGGAGTTGGATAAGAGGGACCAGGAGCTAGTGCAGGCGCTCAACAGCAGGAGCCAGCTCGAAGAGCAAATCCGCCTCAAGGACGAGGAGCTCGAGGTGGGAAAAATGGTCGTTGTGGAATGCGAGCACCTACAGGGCAAGTTACGATCAATGCAGTTGGAAATGGACCAGAGCCGGGCCAGAGCCACAGAGGTGGATGCTGAATGGAGAGGGAAGTTGACTGTACTGGAAAACACAGTTGCCGATTTGGAGTGCCTGGAGAGGGAAGCGTTGGATGATTCGACGAGGGCAGTGCCATTAGAGGCGGCAATTCGTGTACAGGAGTCCGAGCGAGAGTCGGAGAGGGCTATTGCGGCCCTTAGGGAGGAGAGGCTCAAGGAGCAAATTAGCGCAATTGATCTGGAGGCCTTAGCCTTGTCAGAACGAATTGCGACCTTGGAGGAGGAGAACCAGAGGCTGAGTATCCAAGCTGGACCACCCCCTGTTGCTGTTCCCCGCCAGGCTCATGAATTCTAGGTTTACGTCGAAGCTCAACGTGATAGTTTCAAGAACTTGTGGGAAGCGGGCACCATAACAGAGGCAGCTTTTGAGGAAGCACACTAGAAGGCTCGTGAGGCTCGAGCCGACTATGGATATAATGTGGCGACGCTCATAGTCGATGGGGGTGTAAGTGATGATGATGGTGGGCCATATAGAGGTAGCGATGGGAACGGTAGTGTTGGCACCGAGTAAGGAAAAATTGTGTTTCGTTGTTAGTTGTTGTTTTTTTTGTTTCTTTTTTTTTTCTTCCCTTTTTTTTGGTTGGCTGGATTGGGCCAGATGTAAGCGGCGATAGCCCGTATTTCTGACTTCATGAACAAAGAATTCCTTTTTGCTACTTGCCTTGTATCACAGTTTTCTTTGTTGATATATGATCTGGTCATGGGGTAAGGGCTCATTAGACGAGTCCCTGTTTCCCTTCTGTGATGAAGGATTCTGGTTTCGTGGACTTCATTACGACCTTTTAGCGAGATCAAACCTGTTGCTATTTGATGGCGAAGGCACTTAGCCTGAGCCCCAGTTCGAGCGAGGTCGAACTGTCAAATTTCTAGGGCGAAGGCACTTAAACTAAGTCCTAGTACGATCGAGGTCGAACTGTCAAATTTTGATGGCGAAGGCACTAAGCGTGAGTCCTAGTTCGATCGAGGTCAAACTATCAAATTTTGATGGCGAAGGCACTTAGCCTGAGTCCCAGTTCAAGCGATGCTGAACTGTCAAATTTTGATGGTGAAGGCATTTAGCCTGAGTCCTAGTTCGAGCGAGGTCGAACTGTCAAGTTTTGACGGCGAAGACGCTTAGCCTGAGTCCCAATACGAGCGAGGTCAAATTGTCAATTTTGACGATGAAGGCACTTAGCCTGAATCCCAGTTAGAGCGAGGTCGAACTGTCAAATTTTGATGGCGAAGGTTCTTAGCCTGATTCCCAGTTCGAGAGAGGTCGAACCGTCAAATTGTGATGACGAAGGAACTTAGCCTGAGTCCTAGTTCGAGCGAGGTCGAACTATCAAATTTTGACGGCGAAGGCACTTAGCTTGATTCCCTGTTCGATCGAGGTCAAACTATCAAATTTTGATGGCGAAGACAATTAGCGTGAGGCGTAGTTCGAGCGAGGTCGAACTGTCATATGTTTGATGGCGAAGGAACTTAGCCTAAGTCCCAGTTCGATCGAGGTCGAACTGTAAAATTTTGATGGCGAAGGCACAGCCTGAGTCCCAGTTCGAGCGAGGTCGAACTGTCAAATTTTGATGGAGAAGGCACTTAGCCTGGGTCCTAGTTCGAGAGAGGTCGAACTGTCAAATTTTGATGGGAAAGGCACTTAGCCTGAGTCCTAGTTCGAGCGAGGTCAAACTGTCAAATTTTGATAGCAAAGGCGCTTAGCTTGAGTCCCAGTTCGAGCAAGGTCGAACTGTCAAATTTTGATGAAAAAGGCGCTTATCTTGAGTCCTAGTTAGAGCGAGGTCGAACTGCCAAATTTTTATGGCGAAGGCTCTTAGCCTGGGTCCCAGTTCGAGCGAGGTCGAATTGTCAAATTTTGATGGCGAAGGCACTTAGCCAGAGTCCAAGTTTGAGCAAGGTCGAACTATCAAATTTTGATAGCGAAGGCACTCAGCCTGAGTCAAAGTTCGAGCGAGGTCGAACTGTCAAATTTTGATAGCGAAGGCGCTTAGCTTGAGTCCTAGTTCGAGCGAGGTTGAACTGTAAAATTTTAATGGCGAAGGCGCTTAGCCTGAGCCCTAGTTTGAGCGAGGTCGAACTGTCAAATTTTGAAGGTGAAGGCGCTTAGCTTGAGTCCTAGTTCGCGCGAGGTCGAACTGTTAAATTTTGGCGACGAAGGCGCTTAGCCTTAGTCCCAGTTCGAGCGAGGTCAAACTGCCAAATTTTGACGGCGAAGGCGCTTAGCTTGAGTCCCAGTTCAATCGAGGTTGAACTGTCAAATTTTAGTGGTGAAGACGCTTAGCCGAATCCCAGTTCATGTGAGGTCGAACGGTCAAATTTTGACGGCGAAGACGCTTAGCCTGAGTCCCGGTTCTAGCGAGGCCGAACTGTCAAATTTGTACGGCAAAGGCACTTAGCCTGAGTCCCTGTTCGATCGAGGTTGAATTGTCAAATTTTGATGGCGAAGACGTTTAGCTTGAGTCCAAGTTCAGCGAGGTCGAACTGTCAAATTTCGATGGCGAAGGAACTTAGCCAAAGTCCCAGTTCGATCGAGGTCGAACCGTAAAATCTTGATGACGAAGGCAATTAGCCCGAGTCCCAGTTTGAGCGAGGTCGAACTGTCAAATTTTGATGGCGAAGGCGCTTAGCCTGAGTCCCAGTTCAAGCCAGGTTGAACTGTCAAATTTTGATGGCGAAGACACTTAGCCTGAGTCCCCGTTCTAGCGAGGTCGAACTGTCAAATTTTAATAGCGAAGGCGCTTAGCCTGAGTCCCAGCTCGAGCGAGGTCGAACTGTCAAAATTTTAATGGCGAATGCTTAGCCTAAGTCCCAGTTCGATCGAGGTCGAATTTTCAAATTTTGATGGCGAATGCGCTTAGCCTGAGTCCCGGTTCAAGAAAGGTCGAACTGTCAAATTATGATAGCGAAGGCACTTAGCCTTAGTCCCAGTTTGAGCAAGGTCGAACTGTCAAATTTTAATGGTGAAGGCGCTTAGCTTTAGTCCCACTTCGAGCGAGGTTAAACTGTCAAATTTTAAAGGCGAAGCCGCTTAGCCTGAGTCCCAGTTCGAGCGAGGTTGATTGGTCAAGTTTTGATGGCGAAGGCGCTTAGCTTGAGTCTTTGTTCGAGCGAGGTTGAACTGTCGAATTTTCATAGCGAAGGCACTTAGCCCGAGTCACAGTTCGTGCGAGGTCAAACTGTCAAATTTTGATAGCGAAGGCACTTAGCCTGAGTCCCAGTTCGAGCTAGGTCGAACTGTAAAATTTTGATGGCGAAGGTGCTTCGCCTGAGTCCTAGTTCGAGCGAGGTCGAACATTCAAATTTTGATGGCGAAGGCGCTTAGCCTGTATCCTAGTTCGAGCGAGGTCGAACTGTTAAATTTTTAAAGCGTAGGCGCTTAGCCTTAGTCCGAGTTCGAGCGAGGTCAAACTGTCAAATTTTGACAGAGAAGGCGCTTAGCCTAAGTCACAGTTCGATTGAGGTTGAACTGTGAAATTTTAATGGCTAAGACGCTTAGCCTGAGTCGCAGTTCGAGTGAGGTCGAACTGTCAAATTTTGACGGCGAAGACACTTAGCCTGATTCCCGGTTCGAGCGAGGTCAAACTGTCAAATTTGTACTACGAAGGAACTTAGCCTGAGTAATAGTTCGATCGAGGTTAAACTGTCAAATTTTGATGGCAAAGACGTTTAGCCTGAGTCCAAGTTCAGCGAGGTCGAACTGTCAAATTTTGATGGCGAAGGCACTTTGCCTGAGTCCCAGTTCTATCGAGGTCGAACTGTAAAATTTTGATGGCAAAGGCACTTAGCCTGAGTCCCAGTTTGATCGAGGTCGAACTGTCAAGTTTTGATGGCGAAGGCGCTTAGCCTGAGTCCCAGTTCAAGTGACGTTGAACTGTCAAATTTTTATGGCGAAGACACTTAGCCTGAGTCCAAGTTCGAGCGAGGTTGAACTGTCAAATTTGAATGGTGAAGGCGCTTAGCCTGAGTCCCAGCTCGAGCGAAGTCAAACTGTCAAATTTTGATGGCAAAGTCGCTTAGCCTGAGTCCCAGTTAGATCGAGGTCGAATTTTCAAATTTTGATGGCGAATGCGCTTAGCTTGAGTCCTAGTTTGAGCGAGGTCGAACAGTCAAATTTTGATAATGAAGGTGCTTAGCCTTAGTGGCAGTTCGAGCGAGGTTGAACTGTCAAATTTTAGTGGCGAAGGTGCTTAGCATTAGTCCCAGTTCGAGCGAGATCAAACTGTCAAATTTTTCAGGCGAAGGCGCTTAGCCTGACTCCCAGTTCGAGCGAGATCGAAATGTTAAATTTCGATGGCGAAGGCACTTAGCCTGAGTCCCAGTTCGAGAGAGGTCGAACTGTCTAATTTTAATGGCGAAGACGCTTAGCCTGAGTCCCAATTCGAGCGAGGTCGAACTTTCAAATTTTGATTGCGAAGGCAGATAACGTGAGTCCCAGTTCGAGCGAGGTCAAACTGTCAAATTTTGATGGCTAAGGCACTTAGCCAGATTCCTAGTTCGAGCGAGGCCGAGCTGTCAAATTTTGATTGCGAAGGAGCTTAGCCTGAGTCCAAGTTTGAGCGAGGTCAAACTGTCAAATTTTGATTGCGAAGGAGCTTAGCTTGAGTACCAGTTTGATCGAGGTCGAACTGTCAAATTTTGACAGTGAAGGCGCTTAGCCTAAGTACTAGTTCGAGCGAGGCCGAACTGTAAAATTTTGACGCCGAAGGTGCTTAGCCTGAGTCCCAGTTCGATCGAGGTCGAACTGTCAAATTTTGATGGCAAAGTCGCTTAGCCTATGTTTTGACGGCGAAGATGCTTAGCCTGAGTGCAGTTCGAGCGAGGTTGAATTGTCAAATTTTGACGGCGAAGGCGCTTAGCTAGAGTCACAGTTCGATCGAGCTCGCACTGTCAAATTTTGATGGCGAAGATTCTTAGCCTGAGTGCCAGTTTAGAAGGGTCGAACTGAGAAATTCCGATGACGAAGTCCCTTAGCCTGAGTCCCAGTTCGATCGAGGTCGAATAGTTAAATTTTGATTGTGATGGCACTTATCCTGAGTCCCAGTTCGAGCGAGGTCGAACTGTCAAATTTCGACGGCCAAGGCACTTAGCTTGAGTCCCAGTTCGATCGAGGTCGAACTGTAAAATTTTGATGGCAAAGACATTTAGCCTGAGTCCTAGTTCGAGCGGGGTTGAACTGTTAAATTTATGTGGCGAAGGCACTTAGCCTGAGTCCCAGTTCGATCGAGGTTGAACTATCTAATTGTGATGGCAAAGGCAGAGCCTGAGTCCCAATTCGAGCGAGGTCGAATAGCCAAATTTTGATGGCGAAGGTTCTTAGCCTGGGTCCCAGTTTAAGCGAGGTCGAACTGTGAAATTTTGATAGTGAAGGCGCTTAGCCAGAGTCCCAGTTGGAGCAAGGTCGAACTGTCAAATATTGATGGCGAAGGCACTTAGCCTGAGTCCTAGTTCGAGCGAGGTTGAACTGTTAAATTTTGATGGCGAAGGCGCTTAGCCTGAGTCCCAGTTCGATCGAGGTTGAACTATCTAAATGTGATGGCAAAGGCAGAGCCTGAGTCCCAATTCGAGCGAGGTCGAATTGTTAAATTTTGATGGCGAAGGCGCTTAGCCTGAGTCCCAGTTCGATCGAGGTTGAACTATCTAAATGTGATGGCAAAGGCAGAGCCTGAGTCCCAATTCGAGCGAGGTCGAATTGTTAAATTTTGATGGCGAAGGCGCTTAGCCTGAGTCCCAGTTCGATCGAGGTTGAACTATCTAAATGTGATGGCAAAGGCAGAGCCTGAGTCCCAATTCGAGCGAGGTCGAATTGTTAAATTTTGATGGCGAAGGTTCTTAGCCTGGGTCCCAGTTTAAGCGAGGTCGAACTGTGAAATTTTGATAGTGCAGGCGCTTAGCCAGAGTCCCAGTTGGAGCAACGTCGAACTGTCAAATATTGATGGCGAAGGCACTTAGCCTGAGTCCTAGTTCGAGCGAGGTTGAACTGTTAAATTTTGATGGCAAAGGCGCTTTGCTTGAGTCCCAGTTCGAGTGAGGTTAAACTGTTAAATTTTGATGGCAAAGGCGCTTAGCTTAAGTCCCAGTTCGATCGAGGCTGAACTGTCAAATTTTGATGGCGAAGGCAATTAGCCTGAGTCCCAGTTCGAGCGAGGTCGAATTGTTAAATTTTGATGGCGAACGCAGAGCCTGAGTCCAAGTTCGAGGAAGGTCGAATAGTCAAACTTTGATGGCGAACGCGCTTAACCAGAGTCCCAGTTCGAGCGAGGTCGAACTCTCAAATTTTGATAGCGAAAGCGCTTAGCCAGAGTCCTAGTTCGAGCGAGGTCGAACTGTCAAATGTCGATAGCGAAGGCACTTAGCCCGAGTCCTAGTTTGAGCGAGGTCGAATTGTTAAATTTTGATGACGAAGGCACTTAGCTTGAGTCCCAGGTCGATCGAGGTCGAAGTGTCAAATTTTGATGGCGAAGAAAATTAGCCCGAGTTCCAGTTCAAGCGAGGTCGAACTGTCAAATTTGAATGGTGAAGGCGCTTAGCCTGAGTCCCAGCTCGAGCGAGGTCGAACTGTCAAATTTTGATGGCGAAAGCTCTTAGCCTGAGTCCCAGTTCGATCGAGGTCGAATTTCCAAATTTTGATGGCGAATGCGCTTAGCTTGAGTCCCAGTTTGAGCGAGGTCGAACAGTCAAATTTTGATAGCGAAGGCGCTTAGCCTTAGTGCCAGTTCGAGCGAGGTCAAATTGTCAAATTTTAGTGGTGAAGGCACTTAGCTTTAGTCCCAGTTCGAGCGAGGTCAAACGGTCAAAGCTTAAAGGCGAAGGTACTTAGCCTGAGTAATAGTTCGATCGAGGTTAAACTGTCAAATTTTGATGGCAAAGACGTTTAGCCTGAGTCCAAGTTCAGCGAGGTCGAACTGTTCCCAGTTCGATCGAGGTCGAACTGTAAAATTTTGATGACAAAGGCACTTAGCCTGAGTCCCAGTTTGAGCGAGGTCGAACTGTCAAGTTTTGATGGCGAAGGTGCTTAGCCTGAGTCCCAGTTCAAGCGAGGTTGAACTGTCAAATTTTAATGGTGAATACGCTTAGCCTGAGTCCCGATTCGAGCGAGGTTGAACTGTCAAATTTTGATTGCGAAGGCAGATAATGTGAGTCCCCGTTCGAGCGAGGTCGAACTGTCAATTTTGATGGCTAAGGCACTTAGCCTGAGTCCTAGTTTGAGCGAGGTCGAACTGTCAAATTTTGATAGCGAAGGCGCTTAGCCTGAGTCCAAGTTTGAGCAAGGTCAAACTGTCAAATTTTGATTGCGAAGGCGCTTAGCTTGAGTACC
Source organism: Nicotiana glauca (assembly GCA_026770625.1). Lineage (NCBI taxonomy): Eukaryota > Viridiplantae > Streptophyta > Magnoliopsida > Solanales > Solanaceae > Nicotiana > Nicotiana glauca. The sequence goes on along the minus strand of MU696877.1, from coordinate 50,532 downwards.
AGTTTGATCAAGGTCGAACTGTAAAATTTTGACAGCGAAGGTGCTTGGCCTAAGTCCTAGTTCGAGCGAGGTCGAACTGTCAAATTTTGACGGCGAAGGCGCTTAGCCTGAGTCCCAGTTCGATCGAGGTCGAACTGTCGAATTTTGATGGAAAATACGTTTAGCCTAAATTTTGACGGCGAAGATGCTTAGCCAGAGTGCAGTTCGAGCGAGGTTGAATTGTCAAATTTTGATGGCGAAGGCACTTAGCCAGAGTCACAGTTCGATTGAGCTTGCACTATTAAATTTTGATGGCGAAGACGCTTAGCCTGAGTGCCAGTTAGCGAGGTCGAACTGAAAAATTTCGATGGCGAAGTCCCTTATCCTGAGTCCCAGTTCGATCGAGGTCGAACAGTTAAATTTCGATTGTGATGACACTTATCCTGAGTCCCAATTCGATCGAGGTCAAACTGTCAAATATCGATGGCCAAGGCACTTAGCTTGAGTCCTAGTTCGATCGAGGTCGAACGGTAAAATTTTGATGGCAAAGGCACTTAGTCTGAGTCCCAGTTCGAGCAGGGTTGAACTATTAAATATATATGGCTAAGGCACATAGCCTGAGTCCCAGTTCGATCGAGTTTGAACTGTCAAATTGTGATGGCGAGGGCAGAGCCTGAGTCCTAGTTCGAGCGAGGTCGAATTTTCAAATTTTGATGGCGAAGGCACTTAGCCTGGGTCCCAGTTTAAGCGAGGTCGAACTGTCAAATTTTGATAGCGATGGCGCTTAGCCAGAGTCCCAGTTCGAGCAAGGTCGAACTGTCAAATATTGATGGCGAAGGCACTTAGCCTGAGTCCTAGTTCGAGCGAGGTTGAACTATCAAATTTTGATGGCGAAGGCACTTAGCCTGAGTCCCATTTCGAGTGAGGTTAAATTGTCAAATTTTGATGGTGAAGATTCTTAGCCTAAGTACCAGTTCGATCGAGGTTGAACTGTCAAATATTGATAGCGAAGGCAATTAGCCTGAGTCCCAGTTCGAGCGAGGTCGAATTGTTAAATTTTGATGGCGAAGGCAGAGCCTGTGTCCCAGTTCGAGTGAGGTCGAATAGTCAAATTTTGATGGCGAATACGCTTAGCTAGAGTCCCAGTTTGAGCGAGGTCGAACTGTCAAATTTTGATTGCGAAAGCACTAAGCCTAAGTCCCAGTTCGAGCGAGGTGGAACTGTCAAATTTTTATAGCGAAGGCACATAGCCTAAGTCCTAGTTTGAGCGAGGTCAAACTATTAAATTTTGAAGGCGAAGGCACTTAGCTTGAGTCCCAGGTCGATCGAGATCGAACTGTCAAATTTGAATGGTGAAGGCGCTTAGCCTGAGTCCCAGCTCAAGCGAGGTCGAACTGTCAAATTTTGACGGCGAAGGCGCTTAGCCTGAGTCCCAGTTCGATCGAGGTCGAATTTTCAAATTTTGATGGTGAATGCGCTTAGCCTAAGTCCCAGTTGGAGCGAGGTCGAACAGTCAAATTTTAGTGGCGAAGGCGCTTAGATTTAGTCCCAGTTCGAGCGAGGTCAAACTGTCAAATTTTAAAGGGGAAGGTGCTTAGCTTTGTGCCAGTTCGAGCGAGGTCGAACTGTCAAATTTGAGTGGCGAAGGTGCTTAGCTTTAGTCCCAGTTCGAGCCAGGTCAAACTGTCAAATTTTAAAGGCGAAGGCGCTTAGCCTGAGTCCTAGTTCAAGCGAGGTCTAACTATCAAATTTTGAGGGCGAAGGCACTTAGCCTGAGTCCTAGTTTGAGCGAGGTCGAACTGTCAAAGTTTGACGGCGAAGGCGCTTAGCCTGAGTCCCAGTTCGATCGAGGTCGAATTTTCAAATTTTGATGGCGAATGCGCTTAGCCTGAGTCCCAGTTTGAGCGAGGTCGAATAGTCAAATTTTGATAGCGAAGGCACTTAGCCTTAGTGCCAGTTCGAGCGAGGCCGAACTGTCAAATTTTAGTGGTGAAGGCGCTTAGCTTTAGTCCTAGTTCGAGCGGGGTCAAACTGTCAAATTTTAAAGGCAAAGGCGCTTAGCCTGAGTCCCAGTTCAAGCGAGGTTGATGTCACGCCCCAAACCCGAGGAACATGACCGGTGCCCGAACAGGTAGCCCCAGTCAAGTGGACCTGGCTGCCTTTCCTAACCCACGAGCTACCCGTTGTTTTCCTTATTCAATATTCCAAGAACTAGCCATATAATTAATTTAAAACACCTTTTTGCAAAATATACATACATACATGATAGTTAGTGAAGTTATTAATTTGTTGCCCAACAAAAGAAACATGGATATACATAAGCTTTTAACCCACAACCACTGTCTACGGAGCCTCTAAATATACAACAGGATAATACAATAGTTGCCGGTAACAAGGCTCCGGCTATACCTTACACAACAGCAAAATAAAACTACGGAAATAAGCGACCTGAGCCATGTAGGGCCCCTACAGGAATGGGGCTCACCAAAACAACTGACGGAAGATGAAGACGGAGCTACGATCGGTGGGTTGGAGTACCTGCTGCAGATCCACCTACAATCATAACACGAATGTAGCGCCCCCGCAAAAGGGACGTCAGTACACTGGAATTGTACCGGTATGTATGAACAAACTTTGCACCAAGTAAACTCAAGCCATAGACAAGTAAGTAACAGTAACAGAAACAACAATCAATTCCATAAAGAAAGAACAATCAAGCCAAACAAGTTTTACAAACTCTCCCGTTTCCCTTCCACATTTCCACATCAATAGATTTCACATTTTTGCTCATATTTTCATTTCAACAGTGATTTCGATCACTTTCCACCCTTATTACCTCAGCCAGTCTTATTACCTCAGCCACCATTATCACCACAACTCGCACCTTATTACTTCGTGTTGCGGCGCGAAACCCGATCCCACCGTACAGTTTCAATTCACAAACAATCACAACAACAACAATGAACAATTCACAAGGATCACAACAACACTTCTTAAGGAGTATTAACAATACTTTACAAGTGTTTCCATAACCATCAATACTATTTCCGTCATATTCCACAATTCACAAATGTTTCACGTTACAACAATACCTGCCCACGATAAGCCATATATGTTAATATCACAATTATTCCAGTTGCATCACTTACAATTTCCTTAAATTATTTGTTTCTCATCAAATCACAACCATGAAAATCACACAAATTTCACAATTTATCCACGTGGATGTCACATACCAAACATTTGAACACCAACAAGGCGATTTTA